>CAEFZY010074199.1:0-110083 GCA_903066815.1 Brachyrhaphis roseni
TATATATATATATATATATATATATTACAAAGGAAGGTTTTAAATATAGAACTGACATAAAAATAAGGATAGGATGGCTGGAATAATGGTGCAAAAACTATACAAAATGAACAAATAAGTAAATGGATGGATGGAAAAAGAACCTTCTTTGCACTACACTGGCAAATATTTTAAGGAATTTTCATAGATTTCCAGATGGCAAAGAAACCTTGAAGTGCATGATAATGAGCTGAGAAAGGCTGAAAAGAAATGAAACTAGAACAGCATGTATAAAATAACCAAATACACAAGGGAAGTAAAGAAGTAAAGAATTCAGTAGGACTGACAAACTCTTGGTTCCTGCGTTATCACATCTCGCAGAACTCAACATTTCTGGCATCAATTTGCTTCATTTCGCAAGCAGCATAAAATAAATTTTCGAAGATTAGATAAAAGCTTAAGCAAATTACTGAACATAGGCAAGGCAGATAAGACTGCAGTAAAAGCATCTATAAATATGAGCCTCATCTGCCCAAGTCCTACAAGTGTCAGATAAAAAAAGCTGACTCAGGGTTAAATAGGAGCAGAAAAAGTCTTTGTCGCCTCCAGCTGCTGCCTGTCAATTGCTCCAAATTGCTTGGCACATTAAAGCAAAAGTGACAGCTACAAATAAGCAAATTAGGGCCCAATCTTCCTGGCAGGCAGAGACAAGAGCTCCCCTACTTATCGGCTCTCCTCTTCATTCAAGCATCTCCCATTTCTAAACAATAGCTCCCTCCCTCTTGCCTTCCTTGCGCTTTTGTTCTGTTTTTTGGATGTGATTACATAGAGGGAAACAGCCAGTTCAAGCGCTGGCTCTCGAGGCTTATGTGTTTAGAATGTGATAAATGAATGATGCAGATGAGAGCAGTTAGTGAGATGAAAAAGAGAAAGCGTTCCACGTACAAACAGAACCGCGTGGCATTTCTTCCTACGCTGGAAACAACTTGTTTACATTCTTCGGCTGGAGTGAAACTGATGTGATAGAGATTGATGACAACTTTCCAGGAAAATGACACTTGCACAAAGCTCTTCAGGTTTGTGTGGAATGAAACGGAAGGGATTGTCATGACACGGCGCGAGTTTTACTGTAGAAACAAAAGAATGGCTGCAGATCACGAGTCCTGCATAAATTCTCCTTTCTAGAAATGTTTTGAGCTTTGCTTGTCTAAACATAGCCGATAGCTTTGATATGTTGGTGGATGTTGCAATCCTATTTATGTTGTAAAATGCACACAGCATGTGATTTGCAAACTAGCCTTTGTGGCCACATGTGCGCTATATAGTTGACCCACAATAGTTGTGGCGGTTAGCTGTGAACAGCTAAAATCCACCATTCAAAAAAGGCTTACAACTGCATATTTTTATTGTTCAAACACCAACTATGCCTTAATATGCGTAAATACACACAGTGGAAACTATTTTACCGCTTTCACAAAAGCTAATATCTACAATTTTCCTTATCTACAGACAGTCAGGAAAAAAATGTCAGTCCAGGAGTTGGAGCCACATTCCACAGGAACAATTATTATTGGTCATTACAAAAAAGTTAGAAAACGTCTCATGTAAATGTTGACACAAGCCATGATGGCTAAACAACAAACATGTGGAACAAGATGCTCTAATAAGATAAGACAAAACTGTTGCAAGACTTCAAATTATCAATTCTGATTGAAATATGCAAAGAAAAATGAGTAACAACTGCAGTCAGTCGGTGTATTGCAGTGATAGATCCTAAAAGGCTTGCATCTCTATGCAGATCACACTTTTAAGATTTGTATTTGCAAAAAAATAAAAAAATAATTTAAAAAATCCTTTCAGTTAGCAGTTAGGCACTACCTTTTGTTGGTCTATTTCTCAAAATCCCAATGAAACACATAAAAAAAACCCATAAATAGTAAAACATTTGCAAAGTTCTGTAATAAAAATAATTAGTTGTCAGATTTTCCTGCTAAAATATTTGCTCAGTTGACCTCATCAGCACTAGAAAAAGAAAAGAGATAATTGTTGTTCACAATAAACGACACAGATTCTGCAGAACTCTGAAGAACCAAGGCTGAATTTTTATCGAGCCCATAAGCTGGAGTTGTCTTTGCCATCAGCAAGGGAAATGCATTATGAAAAGAAAGGATGCAAAAACCTTCATATGATAGCTTGAACTACCCTAAAAGCAGCAGAAAAAAAGAGTGCGTATCTTTAGCCTGCTTTTACAAATGACAAATGTAGCTCATAACAGCTAAATCTTTACTTTGCTTCTGGTGACTCTGAGTTTCTTTTCTTAATAAAAAAAAAAACAAAACATTTATAACCTTGAG
Organism: Brachyrhaphis roseni; assembly: GCA_903066815.1. Lineage (NCBI taxonomy): Eukaryota > Metazoa > Chordata > Actinopteri > Cyprinodontiformes > Poeciliidae > Brachyrhaphis > Brachyrhaphis roseni. The sequence continues at coordinate 2,334 of CAEFZY010074199.1, forward strand.
CAGATACAATTGTTTCTTGCTAGAAGGCCAACTTCTCTTCCTCTCTTATCCAACTACTTGTGGAACAGTAGCGATTAGGTGGAGCATATGTGGGACGCAGCAAAAAGAGAGAAAAAAGAAGACAAAGGGAGAAAGCTCGCAAATCCCTGCAAATCACACACTTTGCGTCCAGCTGCCATTCTGAAACTGAGGCGCTTAAATCTTGATCAGTGGAATTGACCCTCTATAGGCAGTGATCATAATGCTTTGCATTTTGGGTGATTGAGCCTGATGCATACAGATTTAGGTTAATACCCCCCTGTCCAATCATCACATCCCTCTGAGACTCCGGGATTTTCACCGAAACGACACACATGCATAAAAACATCCAGATGAGCTATATGAGGGTCCTCATGCAGACAATTTGTTTTCTATACCTTCATGCAAAGGGGGTTTCAGAACACAAAAAGTGAGATGCCAGCCAAAACAACATTTTATTCACTGAGTTTGCTGTGCATCCATACAGTACTGTAACAGCAAAACTTCAGCTCTAACAGGAAGAAAACTTGATGAAAACCGCAATTTTTGTTTCTATTACTGTTAATATTCACAGGGACATTTTAGGCGAGGCAGGTGAGTCACTTTTAGAAGCTTGCAGAGGAGAACAGCGCAGCGCAGCACAGCCAGGATGAAACATTAGTCATTAGCATTTCTCCGGATGTGTTCAGAGGAAGAAGAGAGAAGAAGGGAGGAGGAGAGGGGGGAAAGACGCGGCTAAAAACCCCAAGAGATTCAGTTCGTTGCATTAAAAAAAAAAAAAAAAAACGCTCAAAATAACACAATAGTCTGTGTAACAGCTTTATTTTCCAGAGTTTTTACTTCTGACGTCTGTATCACCATGACGACAGCAGGCTGATATTTCAATCTACCCGCTCGGTTGGTGCTTGCTTCAAAAATTAGACCAATATTCATCACCTTGCCATCGTCAGCATCCAACTATGTGCAGAGTCAACATGTTGTGTGTGCATATCCATGTGTGCTCATTACTGGTAACCGTCCGTCTACTGTTTTGCACAGCATAAACAGACTAATCTGGTCCTTTCAGTGGAGATAGAGAGTGTAAATATCTGAGTCTGGAGTGTTTACTCTGTGGACAGTGGGAGTGTGGAGGGAGTTATGACGGGAAAAAGGCGAACGAAAGGCAACAGGTATTCATGAGGTGGAAGTGTGGAAAAAACAGGGTGAACATCTCATTTAAAAGATTGTGCAATCGCTTCCCAAATGAATCAGGCCCACCCTTTTAAAACACCTGCCTACCAGTGTGTTGGACCTTCTTCCTGCTGCCAAAACAGGCTTGACCTATTGAAGCATGAACTCTACTGGATCCCCGCAAGTAGAGTTATTGTATATGCCAACAAGCTGCAAGGTTAGAAGAGAAAACATCTATTTTTATTTTTTGAAACTTAGATGTTGCAGTAATTAAGGGAAACAGAAGCATCAGTAAGTAAGAACTTTACTGAATTAGAAATGATCCGATTACTGCATCTGTAAATGGAAATATTAGTGTTTTTCTCAAGTAATGTAATTAACTGGTAGGAAGAAAAAGCATTTGCAGATATGTTGAGCAGTGTCGTTTTTTTATTTAGATTGATCAATAATCATTAATTTGAGTTATTCTTTTTCAAATATAAAATTTGAACCATCTACAAAAGGCTCTTTGAAGGTTAAAAACACTTTAAATAATGTCAATAAAAACATCTACTTTTTGGTGCAAATTTGTTTGAAGAATAAAAAAATTATATTTGATCAATAAAATTACATCCATGTGATTTTTCCTCCTGAGTGCCGGCCCACATTTATGCACAATGAGCTTTGTGAAGATTCAGTAAGCAGAGGGGAAATGAAGAGGGTCATTCAATAAATAATAATGACAGTTTTACTTCCTGTTTACACAAGTAAATGGCAATTTGAACCAATGGAACATGGAATTAACTCTGTTTTAGAAAGAGTTTGATACAAATTGTACTCTTTTCCCCACACATCCTGCTTTTTGGAAACATTTAATTTCTAAATCAAAATAAAAGACAATGCAGAACATGTAAAACCTGAACAGATGGAGAGAAATTGTAATGCAAATCGATGCATAAAGGAACCTTGGCAGGATAAGGAGATAATAATGAGGTTTAAAAGAATTCACATGTAAGTCTTGGTGGAAACAAGGCCTTATGTTGCTGTCTCTGCTTTAATACAAGTCTTTCTATTTACATCAAATCCTCATTACAGTCAGAGAGGATTAAGAAAAGTGCACAAAGCCAGGTGGTGATGAAGGTTGTAGGCGTTACTGTAATTCTTCCCATGATGAGATTTGATCAGGCATATCTTCCTGACAGCTCTAATCAAAAGTACCAAAGCCCCTTCAGGGTATCTGTCGCCGCCCTTATCTGCTGCCACCGTGAACCAACTTGTAGACTAATAGAAAGAATGTGTGAGCAAACGCATACAAAAGCCTTAATGTTGGATAAAAGACGGAAAAGAACCCAAACAGGCCACCCATCATTTCACAGTAGGTGGGCCACTAACAGCCATCATTTGATACACTGTGTTGATATAACCCGATTCTTTTTGCCTGCTGAAACAACTGCCCTCATTAAAGACTTAATTCTTTCCCTCCCACTGCTTTTTCTTTTACATTTTTCTGCCTCTTGTGGGCTTCCCCTTCTCTCTCTCTCTCTCTGTTTCATTTTCCTGCTTGCAGGCGGATGAAAGTGCCAGCCCCTGAGCCATGCCTGTGCCCTCCGTGACTCTTAAGTGTCTGAACAGGCCATGGAGCCACGGCTCGCCGTGGCGCGGCGCCAGCTAAGCCAAAGATTACTGGCACTATTGCTAACTGTGAACTCGGCTGCCAACACTCTGATCTGTTGATATGGCCTAATTGTTCTCTTTAGCTCAGAGGTGATACACAAACTCTCCCTGGGTGCTCCGAGTCTCAGTCTGCACCGGATTATGGATAAAGCAACAAAAGATCTGGCTGAGCAAATTTTGCTTTGCCAGAAAGACAAACATTACGAGGATGATCATTTAGGCATGTAGTCAAGCTATGTTTGAATTTTATTTTGTAATTTCCTTCAAAAATGAAACATATTACGGGTTACATCTTGATTCATCAGGTTCCTCCCATAACTTGGCCTGAAATACACAGACATGGAAAAATCAAAGCACATATCTGTTGCTTTTCATAGGATTTAAGAGCAAAAGAAGCAAGTTTCAGTATGAAATGCAATTAAAAGTGTCTTTAAAAGAAAGTGTTGAGGCAGTTTGCTGGTCTGGAGGATACAGGTGTGCAGAAACAATGCCAGGATGGTGAGACATCGACAGAAACCCAGGAGAAGCGACTCCTGCTGAAGCCATTAATCTGGAAAGGGTTATAAGGTCATTCTGTGTAAATCCTAAGTATCTCATTGTGAAAAACATAATTCAAGTAAAGTACTTTTAAAAATATTCCCTCCAAAGAACGGACATCCTCATAATCTCCAGCTCTGAGCTTTAGTTTCTGAGGAAAATTCAATGCATTATTTTGTAGCTACAGGATCAGGGCACTTTACAGTCATGGACCTGTATACTAAAATATTGTATTCATGGATAAAGCTTAAACTTAGCCATCAAGCCTCACCTTAAATAGCCTTAGGGATGTGTCATGTTTTCTTCAAAGCACACCAATGACAATAAACTGGTTTATTAGCACAGAAAACATGCACCTTTTTTATGCTAGAAAGTGAGATGGTACGTCATGCGATGAATCTAAAATAGCCGAGAGACCAACCTGCGAGTAGACAAAAAGAGAGGGAAATGCAGGATATGGATGAAAGACAGCCAACATGGTCAAATTATTACACTAGCTGTGCTTTGGTCAACAGCTAATGTCCTGTGCAGTAACGCACAATGCAATGTGATCAAAGAGGTGGCATGAAGCCATAATTACCAGTCCAACCCATGGAGCAGCTGTCAGCACAAGAAGATTATGTCGCAATTCTTCTTCTAAAAAAAACCTGTGAGAAGGCGGCATAGATTAGGGAGCAAGTGAACATTTTGTTCTGAAAACTGATCAGTCAGAAGCAGGGGATATGAGACGTGGAAATGGGATCAAAGGATCTGACAAGGGCTAAATTGTGATGGCAATCTTGGTTGCATTGATGCATCCTGGGAGAGAGAGCTCCTACGATGTCTTTCTGCATCCGGAAGGAGCAAAGCTAAAGAAAGCGGCCTAAACAAAGGAATGACATTTTGTGTGCAACAGAACAGAATAATTCAGAGTGATGCGTTTGGGAATGTTGGGTCTTACAGATTCTGTACTACCTAACTAAGAATTATTGTAGATCATCTACGATCTTTCGTCCCACACACCGTACACCCTGGTTAGTGTAGCCTCTGTCAGCATCAACATTTACAAGAATGGTTCCAAATTCAAAATAACAACAAAATAATAATAATAAAAAACAATTGCACATATATATTTTGGAACTAGAACCGCAAGACTGCAAGGAAGAGCTGCTACTTCATCAAGCTTACGATTTGCTTGAGCTCAGAGACGGAAATCACAACACAGGCCCTTATCTGCTGTGTTCATTGCCAAAACACACTTGAAAGCACACAGCCGAGCCTAAACATAAAGAGATAATAACACGAGTGAAAAACACAACCTTGAGTCCTTTCAGCAAGAGCAAGAAGCAATCTCATTTCTACTTTGAATTACTTTCACACTCTAATGCTGCCAGATAGTTTACGTTTGCCAGAATAATATTTCAATAGGCGACGGGGATGCACTCCCTGTTTTAAGCACACATTAAATTAATTAGCAAAAAACAACTTTGTGAAGGAGAAATATTATTACAGAAACACGTGACCTCTTTTGACTATGTGTTTTCAGAGTTAGGATTCTTTTAGAGATTAACTATGTCAATTATTGAAAAGGAAACAAAATCATTGCTGCCCTCTGGTAAAAACACAATGAGGAATCTACCACTTAACCCACAGTTAAGTTAAGAGACTGTGGTTATTTGGCCACTTTTGTTTGTACAAGAAGTGAAAAATATTAAAATGTCTAAGGTCATAAACAGCCTTAAAATCTCCAAATACCACAGCTTAGTAACATTGTCCATTGGCAGCTTAGTTGATGCCTAAAAATTTGAATTTAGAACTAACCACAGAACGAAGACAACTCTGGTCAAAAATATTAAATCTGTACAGTGAAGCTTTTGATTCCATACCATTCAGTGTTAGTCACGGAGTTCCACAAGGATCAATACTTGTACCCCTTCTTTTTAACATACACATCCTCTGTTATGATGCACAACCTTGCAAATAATCTGATTGGAAATGTAATTATTATTCAAATTTAGGAATTTCCTGGACAAACACAGCGTATTGCAGTCTGCTCTTCCGAAACGTCTCGTGTTTCTTTCTTTGAGTCCAGTGCGAGTTGAACGTTTTGAGAATGCATAAAGAGTAAACTAATGACTTTAGATTGTGATCTCAATGTTCAGAAACACATTTTATTTAATCACAAACTATATTTTACCACTTCTAAAATATATCCAAAATCAGATCCTTCTCAGTGCAACCTGTCAAAAATTGATTGTTTTTACTGCACACTGGATTTTATATGCAACCTCACTTGTATTTTTAATCTTTATACACTGTTTTTATTTTGTATTATCAATACCTTCAATTTAATTAATTTTTTAAAAAATATACTGAGCTTATGATTGTTGTATGAAATATTTTCGATACATGAAGTAGATCTGTATGTTTGATTTTATGAAACACTTGGAATGAGCACAAAGCGAATGTTGGGCCTCTTCCACTGAAATCTAGGAACACAGTGAGAAGCACATACTGTATATTTAGATAGTCATTGCTGTCTAGTACAAACTTTCCCAGATTTTCATGTGATTTAGAACATGGCATCCATATTAGTTTCTGTTGGTTGCAACAAAAGGAGCTGCATGGATCACATTTAACTTTTGAAGAATCGTCAGAACCTTTCGTCTTAAAAGTTTTGAACATATAACCTTCTTTCTTCCATTTTATTCCCTTTTTTTTACCATTAATTTTCAGTGATAAACTGTGAGTTGGTGGCCAGAAGGACTCGGCTGTTATCTCAGAACCTTCAACAAAACACCCCCTCTTGTCTTCCCAACGGTGAACAGCCCTGAGATAAGGGCAAAGGGGAGGATAAACACAGATTGATCAATGGACGGGCACACTAAAGAAAAGACGGAGAGGTTCCTAGATGGCACAAAAAATGAGGGATGGAGGAAACAAGAGCAGAGCGGGGAGGAGAAAGCTGGAGATCCTGGGGGGTTTTGGGAAGGGGATGAGACGGGAATGGGAAAGTATGTGCGTACGTGCCACAGGAAGAGGCCTGCAGAAGCCGGGTGGAAATGCACGCGCCTCCATAAGAGCAGGGGGCTTACACATCCCATGGAGTGTGCGTACGCATGAGTGTGGTTGTCACTGGTGGAGTGTATTTTGGATCAGTGCACCAACTTTTAACAATAATAAAGAAATCCTCCCAGGGAGAGGCGCAGGATCGGAGGCATGCCGAATCCAAGATAAGTAAACAAAATCAGGAAAATATAGTTGATCTGACAGATGAGGCCAGACCTTAGAGCTCCCACGCCTCCATCTTTCCCTTCAGTTAATCGACTCGACATGCATTTTGCACATTTAGCTATTTTTTACATTTAAAAAAAAATTCACAATCAAAAACTTTGTTCTACTTCCACTTAGTTTATAATGAAGAGACGAACATAAGCTAGTGTTGTTTTCAAATTACAAATAAAAATCTGAAAAATGTCAGATGCAATGTAGTTAGTCAAGTAGACTGGATGACTAGTAGATGTCTCATCAGATTCCTCCACCTGGATCTCTGTAGCTCCTCCAGACTTACACACATGATCCTTTTCAGATATCCATGTGGGAAAACAAATTAAAAAACACAATTTTGTGTTCAGTCCATAGCTATGTACAACTCTGAGCTGTTGCATCAAACACAATCTTGATAAATTCAGTACTGTCTTTGGCTGTGTTATGCCACCATCTTTAGGAAGGGACTTTTTGGAGACATATCTTTTTAATATTCTTGTGTATTTTCTGAGGGAAGTAATTCTGTTTGATTTAAAATGTCAGATGATTTTCAGGGTGTATTTACAGTTGATCTAACTGCTGCAATGCTAGCAGGGTACACTCTTTAGTGGGCTGGAGAGAGAAAAGAAAGCACAAAGGTGGTTAACTGAGGCATTGTTTGGATCAGTGGGACCTTAAGTGGAGCTGGCATTAATGTGGAAGAGAGCCTGCAGATTTATTCGTCTTCATCTCTCCCTGGCACTCGTGCTCTCACATTTAATTTTCCCTCACTCTTCCTCTCTTCCGCTCCTGTTTCCTTCAATTTCTTTCCAAATCTTTCCCCTTGCCTTCCCTGTTCATCGAAGGGACTCCCCAGAGGTGGAGGATAATCCCAGTTCGGGTGCAGCGAGTCTTTCATGTTGGAGGAAGACACGCTGGCGTGAGCGCTGCCAGCTATCTCCCTCCACTCTACCGATACCTGCGGGTTCCGAAGCCTCGCAGCCTCCCTCCGCGCTCCTTCTTACTCTGTTTGTGTTTTTCACACAGCTCTGTGTTCTCTTTAATTATAAAGACCCGTTGCTTCGCTTTGGTAAATGTGGCTGACAGCACATACAACAGAAAACACTGAGGGAGCCGGATCCGTCTCTGTTAAACAGAACCACTGATGCTCTGCTCTTCTGTATCCTCCTGATACTTTACGAGAACCCCAAAATTTTTGTTTTCGGGAGTTTGAGGCAGATCTTTGGGGTGAAATAGAGACTGTGCTTAAGTGTAAATAATCATTTAAGGACGTTGACTTCAGACATAGAATGCCCAAGACATGTAAGTTTAGTATGATTGTTGCAACATCTCATACCTTCAATCACAGTTGGTTATTTTAAAGTTCCCCATAGCTTGATTCACAGCATAAAACAAAAGTTTAAAAACATTGAAACATATTTGTCAAACTCTGGCTGAAGAAAAGAAAATAAAGAAAATACGCTATACTTTCAAACAAGATGCTACACTCACCTCTAAATACTAGAAACTTGAAACTGATATGGAACTGATGCAAGACCTACTTTCAAACTAAACAAATCAATCATTTTCCGATTTAAAATGTATTTTCCAGATGTCTAACTAGCAAAAGAATATGACCTGTACTAACTCCCTCGATCCCGATACACACAAGCTATTCAGAAGTAGTTAATAAGTGATACACGCATTTCAAGATGTGACAGAACTTGATATTCTACAAACTCTCTGAAGGTTCTTGACAATTAGAAATTCTAAAATGATTTCAGGTTTGCTAAACCTTTATTTCAGTTATAAATCTAAAACGGGAAACATTTTCACAGGAAAAATCTGTTGCTCAACGCAAATAAAATCCATCATTATTAGTTGTTCATACAGTCACGTGGAATGGGTTTACACTATTGAAAGGCAGAAAAGTTACTTATTTTTCCACAGTCTCAGAAGTGAACAATGATCTCTCAGTACTATCAAAGGGTGCATTGCTGCAGAAAGTGTTTTTTCCAGTGATGCAATGCTGTAAGACACATTTGTGGAGACATCTGTGCTGGGAAAGTTATATTTTGGAAGCATTTTATTTTTCTCGCTGGCATGGAAATACATATTTCTTTAGCTTGTACATCTTGCTAGTCTTGGATGGACACACGTATGTGTTGGACTTGGCTGCAAGACAGAGCTCAAATAAAGTTGTGGTCATGATTGGCATTGACGGCCCCCTCTGCAGAAGAAGCAGGTGTTGTTCATTGGCTCACACCGATGTGACCATAGCTGTGGGGCTTTGCAATTGGCGGAGGGCAGACACCACCGCTCTGAGGAGGAAGCCACTGATGCCAGGCATGTTTGTGGGCCGGGGTGAAAGGAAGGGAGAGTGAGTCTATGGGGGAGGGACAGTGCAGAGAACAGACCACCTGGAACCCAGGCCTCAAAGCCATGGCCTGACAGAGTCAATCTGACCAACAGTGAACAGAAGACAGCCAGTCTGCTGACTTCCCCTCTCTTGCATTTTCACTGGCAGCTCTCCAAAAAACACATGCTGTCCAGCAAGACTTTCAAATAGGAACTTCAGCTCGGGATTTTCCACTAAGTCAAGGGGGATTTTTTTTGTCTTTGCAAAGCTATAAAGAGAAAGTACACTAAAATGCTTGAAAAAGAGCAAGAATAGAATCTGTATGTCCAGTTGTTGAAACACGAGCTGCTGTTAACTAGCCTAAAATGTGGATATTTTGTATTCACCACATCTGACAATGCCACAGCATCTAAAAAAAATAATAAGCACAACATGTTGTAGCCTTAGCAAACCCAGAATGTGACGTTAACTCCGGAATTTCAGAGAGACCATATAGCACAACTGTAATAGTTTTCAAAGAACCTTTGCAGCGTGACAGGAAACAATCATGCTGTTGGAAGTCAACATGGATGATCATCCATTAATCAACCCCCAGCTTCCAACTAAGCCCTCTACACACTGAGGTCGGCCTGAGATGACCTGGGCAATCTGTCTCAGTCAAGTCTAGAAAAGACTCAACAGTTATGGAGAAACAGGAGTTGTTCTTCACTTTAATCTTCTTTTCTCTTCTAATCCCTTCCTTGTTTTTCTTGACTCTTCTGTCTCTTCTTTGCTTGGCAAAAGTTGTATTTCCTGCCCCCATGACCTGGCGTCCTCCCCTTCAGGATCCCTCTGCCATGACTAACAGAGTTTCTCGTGGGTGAGGAGGGTGTGGAATTTGCTTTTTTTTCCCAAGCTGCCTCCTAGAATACTGTAACCAGAAGGGGTGGCAGAGAAGAGAAAACATCCAAATTCAAGAGAAGGACTCTGCCAAGTCAGCAAATTAATGGAAGGAGGTCACTAATGGATAACTCTCACACACAGGCTCAACTCCTTTTTACCACACACATGCTCAAGTGTTTTTCCTGGACCTTCATCCAAATGATAGGTAGAGCTCAGTAGCCTGCTTTTCCTCAGAGCGGCTGCTGAGAGCAGGCCTCCCTTTGCCACTGAGTGTGTGAGAGCAGGACAAGACTCCAGCGGTCATTTGTTGCCCTGAGGATAAACCATAGATCTTTCATAAACACACATTGATCCCACACATGCAGGCATAATTAACTCACCAATTACACCAAGTGGTTAAGCTGATGCTTAACAGCATGCATTTTTGAAACTGAGATATATAAAAACAGATGTATATTTGCAATACGAATAAGCATAAAAAAGCTGATTTCAATCGAAGTTCTCCATTTCAATCAACTCAGAGAAAACAATATTGTGCACAATCATGCTCAAATGAGTGCAAAAATGTGCTGCCCTAATATATACTGAATTAAGCTTTCAACTGACAAACTGAGCATAGTTCTCAAAAATAAAAATCTGCAACTAATCCTAGTTATTTTGTAAAAAATAATCATATTTTTTACTCAAGGGTGCAATATTGTTGTCTGCTGAGTTTGAACTGTACAGCCAGGGTGTTGCCCTAGTATATGTAACTGAGGATACCACAAGGGTGGTTATCTTAAAATCTTGGGTTTCAGTTACAGATGTAAGACATTTTGGTTTCTAACAACAAAAACTGTAAATGAACGTTATATTTGAGAACATAGGTATTGGGAAACATCAAACTACTGCTACATCTCAGTCCAAAAATTCTACTTTGACATGTTTAAAATGCTAAAATAATCATAAATTCATCAGCAGGATTTATCAACTCGTTAAAGCTCTTATGAAATGTAACATTTCAAGATGATCCTATAAGTTTTGAACTGCATTTATTTTAATTTCCCATAGAAACCACGCCTTTACAGTTTTTAGGGATCAAATGTTTCTCTTTTCTGTACACAGTCAATAAATCAAGCTATTACTCCATTTTCTTATATTTGAAAACTTAGAAAAAAATATTTTATTCTATTTTTTCCCCCAACAAAAGTGTCCCTGGCTCAGTGTTTTGACCTTAGACGCGTCTCTTTCCTGGATACTCTTCCTGGAAGTCACTCCTAGCTCAGCTACTTCCTGGGTGGAGTTACTGAAGGAAAAACTAGTGCTATTGATTTTGATTTTTCTTTCCCATAGAAAGTACACCCAGCCTCGTGTTTCTGTGTTCCACTCCATCTCTATCCTGGATGGATGCATTGAGCTATTACTGTCATTAACTTTGAGAACCATCTTTGTTTGTGTACTGCAGATTGTGTGACTGGCCTTGTGCTGTTTTTAGCTGTCATTTTGCTTGACTGTCCAATTTATGGTGTTAATGTTCAACATTATTGTGTACTGCCTTTGTCTTTGTTTTATGGAAAGTACGCATGGTCCAAAGACATGCACCACATATTATTAGACAAAGCATACTCTGACTCATTCTTTCCACCTGTAAGTATGTGGAATAAAAATGGAAAACAATAAATAATTATTAATGCAATCGACGTAAACTCCAGAATCAAATCCAAATCCACAATTTCCTATCCGATTCTAAACGTAGAGGTTGTATCAACAGTCTGGAATACATCGCCGCCTGGCACCGAGCGCCATCCTGACACACACTCGAGTGAAGCAGACTGTGCACCGCGCGACACGGCCTGACGCTGACTGATAGCTGGCTGGGGATCCTGAGGGGCATCGAGAGTTTAATCACCCATAACCGCAATTACAGACATACACGTCCGCCTCATAAAGCACTGAAACAAGATGAGCGCCTCCCTCCTCTCCTCCCTGCAGCGCGCATCAGCCAAATTCCACTAAAGCTCAAGGAGGAACGAGGGAGCCAAAGGCATAACCTCGGAGAGTGAGGGTGTGCGGGCGGGGAGGGGGGAGAAATCCCTACCTTGTGTGCTAAATTAGAGGGAGAATTGTGGCATATTAATTAGTGCTCTTAATACACGTATTAGCTTTCAAACAAGCCATTATGCACTCACAGTGTGGAGGAGCGCTGCAAGAGTGAACAGGTGTGTCATGTTTCTGCAGGAGATATCTGAGGATCTTAAGGAGCCTTGAAATAAGAGATTCAAACGGACTGAGCTGCTGCATCAGTGAATGCACAAAAAGACAACATTAACATATCAAATACGTAAAGTCACACACACACTCATGTGCCCGAAGCGCATGCGTGGACGTGCATACGAGCACACAGTCCTAATGATCACATAAAAGCTCACAGTACACCGTAAGACAGGCCTTAGGATGGATTAAGATGCAAGCCTTTATCAGTAGGTTCCCACAATCCCCTGTAGAATATCTCATCTCTCTCTTGCTGTATCTTTTTTTCTTACTTCAACTTTTTCGATTCCCCCCCTGCCATACCTCAGGGATAGTGCCGGGAGAGGGAAAGAGAAGAAGAAGAAGGGATGAGAAAGCAGGAGGGCAGCAGAAAATCAGAAAATAAAAAAAATAAAATAAAACATTTTGGAACAAGTTTGCTGTGGGCAGCAGATCACAACTCGGCTGTTAGACACCAAGGCAGCAAACAAGATCCAAAGCCACCCCTGGTCATGAGTCAAGCACAAAAGTGGCTTTCTGACAGGGAGATTAGCAACAGCAGGTGAGAGAGAAAGGGCTCCAGGGGTTAGCAGGTTAAACACAGAGGGCAGGTGGGATTATGAGGAAGCAATCACATGATTGAATTTTAAAACATTGACTCCAGAGAAAAAGTATGTTTCTGTGCTGTCAGTTATCAAGTCATAAAGTCTCACTGATTACTTGCTTTGAAAGGAAACTAACGCCACAAAAATCAAAACTGTTCCTCTTAAAACACAACTAAGCATTTCAGAATCGCAATGAAACAACAGAACTGCAAAGTTCATAGATTTTAACAACCAACCTACAACTTTAACACAAATAACCACCAAATTAAATCTATTTACCTTTTTAAATTTAAATACATGATTGGGAATAGGATGGAAAATGATAGCGTTTTTAATTTTGTCACAAAAACATTTGTATTTAACATCTCCTCTTCTATTTTATAGAACCATATTTCACAATTGAAATGGTTCAATTGTCTCCTTCATAGAGACTGAAATTAACTATTTACATGAATTTTCAAATCTTGTCATAAATTCCCAGTAGATTGAGGGCTTGACTTTGACTAGACCATTTGAACTCAGGAATATGCTTTGATCTGTATCTCTTGCTATTTGTTTGGGCTTATATCCATCGATCTTCTATTTAACTGGTCAGCTTCCCTATCCCTGCTGTTAAAGGGCATCTACACAACAGGATCCTGCCACCAACATATTTCACATTACACATGGTATGTTCAGAGTAATGTGCAGTTAGAAAATATTTTGGTTACTTTTTGCATGTAAGATAAAACGCTCCTATTGAATCTCACATGATTAGAAAATCTTGTTCTTCATTTTTTGACATTCATATACCAGTGTCATTCTTTATGCACTCTTTCATAAAGGCCAAACATGTGGAGTGCACAACTTAAAGTTATCATGTCAACATATTCTCCCACATGAGTTACCATGGATACCTTAGCCTAGTCTGTTAGATTAGGTTGTCATATTTCAGTAGGTTTAGAGTTGTGCTATAGCCTTTGTATTTCCAGATGATTAATTAATCAGTAGTTCATGAACTTTCACAATGAATTCCCAAAAAACACATCAACATTTCTAGTTGTAATGTAAAAGTTTGAAGACGTTCTAGTGTTGTAAATACTCACCCAGCATTCTGACAGAGTTGTTCAAAAACAACACTGGCTGGAGCACACATCCAGCTCAATATTCCTAGAGGGCCCATTTGCATCTTTTTGAGAGGGAGGTTTGAGTTCAGACAAGAAAGAAGCTTAACAGACAACCTTTGAACCCTAGAGGTGGCAGAGGGCAAGAGTATGGTCACAAGATTGATGCTGTAGGTGATTCATGGCGCTGCGGCTGCACTACAATGCTGCACACATAAATCTCCCCTTTCGCCAGAGGCCGAAAAAGTGCAACAAACATCAGCTACAGAGGAAAATGTGTTGCTTTATTTGGATTTTTTTTTTAACACATTATTTCCACTTTCTCAACTTCAAAGATAAATGGCTCATCAACAGCACAGTCACACACAATGAAGGGTAATAGTTGGCCTTCAAATTAAAGCAATTTTTTTTTAGTTATGCTCGTATTTACATGAATAAAAGAGGAAGACAGAAATTAAAATAAGGTTACCAGATTTGACCAGATTCTGCAGAATGCACAGTTTCTGATACCATAATGCTACACCAAAAATGACATCATGGACTGATACCAATGTTTATGACAATGTATCTTGCATCCCTAATAAAAACACCCTCACACTCTCAGTCAGACAACAGCATGCTTTCTCTACATACAAATTATCATCCCATTAATTAATCAGGAAGGGCTGAACTCACCCACATGTTCCTTCTCTTCAGATGAAGATCGAAGGAGAGAAGCTGCCTGCATCATTCAGACTGTTGAGTGCAGCTCAGTGTACAATAAAAATTACAAGACAAAACATCATAGATGCTGCACATCTATGTTGTCTTCTCATCAAACTTCATTTTATTGCTTTGTGGAAGAACACTTTGACAAACATCCCATGCCTAGAAAAAGCCTCGTCTTCTGCTTCACCACATGTGGCCTTTAAAAACTTCAGTTTTGACTGTTGGATTTCCCTTCATTTATTCAGTGAAATCGGTCCTGCCAGTGTTTCTGATGATGCACCACCAGTTATCTCTCAGTATTTGATCCAACATAGTCAGTAAACACTCCCCTGCTGGTCTTATTTTTCTTGCATGTCAGCTGATGTCTATTAAAGGGTTTGCATACTCCTTTTTCTACTACTTTAATGTCACTCTGATAAGTCACACAGTACCTCCAGGGGACAGACAGATGCCCATGTAGACACTTCAAAGCTACGTTTGTCCAGATCCGCGAGACACCTTGAGGCCTTCGGTTAAATTCTCTCTTTAAGTGCTTGCCAGCAGACAACAGCTAAGCCTCAGATCTAACATTCACATTGTCTGATGAAGTTTGAAAGGGACTAAAAACTCAGCCCAGGACACACCCTGAACACAAACCCAAAGAGCAACCATTACAAGCAGGATATTACAATATAAAAACTAGCATATACACAATATATACACACCTTATGTGATAAGCATGGCTACCTTTCTTAAAATTTGATTTGATTTGTGCATTATCAACTAGTGGAACAACAATAAACAGGACTTGTTTAAAACACGAAGACGAATTTCAACAGTTTAAAGGAATTTTTGAAATTAATAAAAAAAAATAAAGTTTAACCCATAGCCACATTAAGATATTAAGAAATATAATTAGGCTTTCCAGCTCTACTAAAGACTGTAGAAAGCAGGACAACTTTTAGCTGCTTTGAAAACATCATACCCACATTTCTTTGGTATCTAATAATAGACAATATTTAAAAAGCCAGTCCTGTAACTTATTATCAAGTCAAGCAAGGTTTTGTGGAAATTTCTTGCATGTGCAAAAGTACATGCATACATTTGGAGATTAACATTCGGATTTGCCAAAGCTTCCAAACGTCTAACCTTTAACATTCGTAGAATCCATCAGCAAATCAGCATCCCAAAGTAATCAGCTGGAACTTCTTAAACAGGCGCTAAACATGACAATAACTCTATATAATATCTTGAAAAAAATGGGAACTTTTGTTAGGTTTTGAAAGGAGAACTTCATAGAAAATCACAATCTTTTCAAACAAAATATAGAGAGATTATATTTAGCAAAGTATTCTTTTTCTAACAGCTTAATCTCTGAATGATCAAACTTCCTTCATTAATAAAGACCTGATTGTTCAAAATGTTACCATAAGAGTACTTTACACTTTAGTGATTATTTCTAGAGTTAAAAAAAAGAAAAAAGAATTAGGGGCAGATGTTTTCCTTTGTGGATTTAGCTTGCAGTTTTTGTGTTTGTTTT
Source organism: Brachyrhaphis roseni (assembly GCA_903066815.1). NCBI lineage: Eukaryota > Metazoa > Chordata > Actinopteri > Cyprinodontiformes > Poeciliidae > Brachyrhaphis > Brachyrhaphis roseni. The sequence continues at coordinate 18,342 of CAEFZY010074199.1, forward strand.
GTCTTTCCATTTAAGGTACATCTGGTCAGATGACTCTGTGTTTAACTTTATCTTCTTCCTGGACAAAGCCACTTTAATAGCATTTACTGCCATAATCTGAGTATCATTATCTAAGTACTACCTACTGTCTGCTATACTTTGCTTCTTATGTGTCAGATGAAATCTTCTGATCCAGTAGCCACTGATATATCAACTGTTATTAACTCCATGCACAATGTTTGTTATTTTAACCCATGAAATATTCCTAGACTGGTGCTCCTTTGTTTAACTCTATCTCTATTTTCTGGACAAAAACCACTGAAGAAACTACTACTGCCATTGACAAAGCCATCAAAGGAGCTTTTGCTGCTGTTGACTGAGTACTCTCATTGTTTTTAAACTAATCCTGAATTCGGCTTTTCTCTGTTTAAACTATTTCTTTCCCCTGACTCCCATTAATTCAACATGCTTTTTTTCAAAGTTTTCAAAGTTCAGGAGAGGCCAAATGAAAGACATGAATTTGTTAAGCTTTCAGACAAGCTCCTGCTTTCTCTGCAACACTTGTATCAATATGAGGATACACAAGGAGGTAAATGTGTGAACACCAACAGCTGTGTCATCAAGCTCGACTCACCTCATATATATTTTATCAGCACACAGATTTTTTTTAGCTTTTTTTATTATTAAACTCCTCATCATATTTTCATCCAGATGAATCTTTTAAGGCCAGAGATCCATTTTACATGTCTCTCTTCTGACACATCAGGCTCTCAACTTCCTGTAGAAAGCTACTCGACATTATGCCAAAGCCACATTTACAAAGATGCTGAAAATATTTCACTATTAGCAGTATAAAAAAAAAAAAAAAAAAGGCAGAGTGCACACATCCACAGGTTGCATAAGGTTTCATGCATACAGTATCTATCTATTTGTAGGCTTGGGGTTTTGCTGACTCAAAAGCAGAATGAGTTAAGATAAAAGATCAATCAGGTGTTTTTACAACCATTAAATCAGAGCAAAGTCAACTTCCCATCTCTCTTTTCCGATAGCGTCTAAGCCACGATTACTCACGCAGGACAAAGAGTCGTAAACTGTGCTATAAACACAGTTTAAGCATGCTACTCGGCGAACGGGGTTATGATCATTATGTAACCTTCAGAGCTGCTGTGCTTAAGCATTATTTTCTCCCTCCCACACAATAAATGTGTCGAGTTCCCAAATAATGATTATGTGAACAGGTAAAGGAAGAAAAAACAACAACAAAACAACATCAGCAAATGCTTAATTACCACACAGCGCCCTGGCATCATCAGTGATAATAGATCTGTTTGTTCTAGATTCTCCTTTAACCTCTGAAAGCAGATGGAGGCAGATGAACACAAAGAGCTCCAGTTGCATTGAACAAAACAACATCAAAACACACCGTCCCATCCTCTGAGTGTTCTTCGGCTCTGGTTAATTGCATCTCCTTAAGGTGTTGTGTGCACATACATCACAGTTAGAATGTGAGCACAAATGGACACTTTGTGTATACATATGTCACTCTCTCTCTCTCTCTGTTGCATGTGTATTTGACACTTGATAATGTCTGTCTGCTTGTCTTGTTTCATTTCAGGCATTGTGCCGTCCAGTAAAGTCTGAATAATGTAACTGGCAGAAAGCTGGTGCCGTACGAGAAGTCGACACCGCCAAGCCGGCCCAGGCCCATGTTGTGTAATCATCAAGCACCAAGGCACATGTGCCTGGTTCATGTATCACAGTACACAAAACAGATGCCAAGTGCGGGGTGTTAAATAAACACAAATACATGCTCATTATCAGCTTGGGTTACAGGCAGCTGCTGCTGTAGATGTTCAATCACATCCCAATGACCACAAAGGAGGGAGGAAACCAAATCATGGAAAAGAAGCCAAAACAAGAGTCGCTTTGGATGCGGCAGTGTGATTACAACTGCTGCTTCTTTTACTCACTCAGCTGGGTTGTTAATGAATACAGCTGGCAAAGAGACAAAAAACACACAGTCTTACAAATACAGAACAGGAAATGGGGAAAGGAGCAAAAATAGCCCTCTACCGACTGTTCATGAGGTTTTTTCTTTTTGACATGAAACGCTTGTCCTGGTGTACAGATCCAAACCCAATGAGCGTATGTAGATCCATCCATCCATCCATCCATGGTTGTGGAGGCTACAGATTCCTGGGGGGGGACCATAGATATTCTTCTCCCCAACAAAATTCTGGGGTATAAAGGCTTTTCCAGGCTGGACGGGATTTATGTTCCCTATATATTGCATCAAGTTCTGGGTCTTCCCAGTAGGATGTGCCTTGAAAACCTCCAAATGGAGGTGCCAATCGGGGTGTCATGATTAGATACCCAAACCACTTCAACTGACTCCTTTCCTGACGGAGCTCGTCATCCTTTCTCCAAGGCTGAGTCCAGCCACCCTATTGACGAACCTCATTTTAGTCCATCTTACTCTTCGTTGTGAGCTATGTCTCACAACCATACATTGGAATCAGAACGTATACGGACCGGTAAATCGTGAGCTTTGCTTTTTGGCTCAACCTATTTTTTTTAGTATGTGCAGATATACACTGTAAATGTTTTGGGTCTTTCAAGGTGCTTTCATGATGTTACGTGCAAAACTGCCACATAAATGATGAACTCCCGGAGACTCAAGGGGGGGGACAAACAAGAACGGTGAGATGAAGAGAGAGGAAGAGAGTCCCATGGCACATTAAAGGTTTCAGAAAATAGAGAAAAAAGTCTGTTACTGCTACTAAAGCAGGTGATCTTATTGACATTACTCTGGTTTATGACCTCCAAAAATATTCCTAAAGAAGTGTTTCACTTTTTGTCACGCAACACATGCTTAGTTATTCTTTTGCAATTTTATGTGATAGAGTATATTTATAAAGTAGAAGGAAAGTGATGCACAATTTATTGCAAAACGAAATCTTGCCACAGTGTCATGTGAAGAAAATCATCCACACAGCATGATTCTGTTACTGCCAGGTTTCATGGTGGGTACACAGAGCTCAGTGTAATGTGAAGCCTTAATTTTATGTTACATGTCATGTTAAAGTTGCATGTCTCATCTTACGAGAGCACCTTCCTCCGACTGCATCCAGATTCGTCACAGAATCCACATGCTGTGACTTGAACCAAGAACTTTGTGTTCATCCACAAAAGTGCCTTCACTTTGACATTGAAAATGTGAAAACGTAACGGGTGTGAATACCTTTGCAAGGTACTGTACTTATTACGTAAGCAGATAGCCATATTTAAAGAGAGCCCACATTCTTTCATTGTTCACTCTTGCTTAGTGGGAGTATTGAAAGGCTTAACATTCCTAAGGAGTTATTTTAATCTTTTCATGCCATGTCATTATTGTGCCTCTTTCATTATCTGAAATATATTTGAGCAGGAAATCTTGAGTCAAAGTTCTTGCTAAGTGAACTATCCCTTGAAAATGATGGTGTTTTGAACATTGACTCTACAGTCTAATATCATCAACCCCCCATTACACATTACAAAATCTGTGATGCACAACCATGCTATCAATTAGCTCAATATCAGTGACTGTAATGGACTTTTGGACACTATCCCCCTGTGGCATTTGTTGTGCTTTTCCCTCCCCCGATAGTCCCTACTCCATCATAGTCATATTGACTGAGGTGGCAGCTTGGGCAGAAGCAAAAGATCAGCTTTTTGCAATAGCTCCCCCACAATGCCCCTGGTCTCACTGCGCCCAGAGAGACGGTGGGCCAAAGTATGGTCAAGTTGATCAAATATTTCTAATTTATCACAGGTACTATTACTGTGACTTACCAGGTGGGGACAACACAGCAGCTACAATTTATGAATACTTTAGACCTCTTATAAAAATGCTATCCAATTTTGAATTAGCAGCAGTTCTATTTAAAATGTCTTAGGAAGTTGTGACTGATTGAGTGATATTTACTAAATTTGCTTCATTTCTTTCAGTTTTGAGAAGTAGTGGTTCAAGACAGAATAGGACACCTCTTCAGTGACTCGGTATAGTGTCAAATTGTAGCAGTGATTTTTTCAGAACAGAAAGCAGTGTGAACGTATGACATGACACTTCTTAAAAGCAATTGAACATATCACCAAATTAAGCATATTGTAAAACACTGAATAAAAATAAAGGACAGCACAGTGTACCCAGTTATTCAACTAGGCTAGGAGGCAGAGCTAAAATTTGCAAATACTTGAGAACCCTTTTAAAAATACTATCAGCTACCTATTGGAATAGTACAAACACCAAAAACACCTTATTGGGAATTAATACTCACAGGGAAAACCATCTTAGCAGTCTTCTTGCTTTGCAAACACCAGCCAATAGCATATTAAGGAGCATTGTGCTCAGGTGTTTGAGTTTCCCAGGATGCATTGTTTTTGAATACGTACATATGCGCTATGAAAAAATTTCACAAAGAGGCAAAGTTTTCATGGAAAATTTAAAGTTACATTCCACAGAAAAATTTGTGAGTAGGCAAATGTGCAAAACCTAAAATGCGAATAGGCAGGGTTCCGCAGAATAACTCCTGAAAAGAGCCAAATCACCCTGCACCTTAAGAGTGATTCACAGCTGTGGTGGCAGCTTCCACTGCCAATAATCTCTCTTCTAACTGAACTGAAACATATTGGCAACACCTTCCAGGTTGGTGGGCAGCAACAGAAGCTGTTCTTCTAAGATCATTGCTAATGTCTTTTCCACCGTGGCACTGTGTTAGCCCAAAGTATAGTACCGACCAAAAACTGGCAAAACTTCTTCTCATTAGCAAGTTCTCACTTGCTAATAAGCAGGGTTTGGTAGACAGAGGAGTCCATGTTTGACTTCATGACTCCAAGCTGTCTAGGTTTTGTGGCTACTGAACAAGCCCAAATGATTACCCTTTCATTAATGTGTTTGACAGCTGGTACTTTCTGAATAAAATGGTTGATATGCATCTTTTTGATGATATATATATACTTTTTTTCCCATGTTTTTCTCCGAAGAGTTTTTGCGGCACTAGTGGCTCGCATTTTTTGCGATAGTAGGCAGACAGGAAAGAGGGCGAGGAGAGGGGGGAAGACATGAGGCAAAGGTCGTCGGGACCGGAAGTTGAACCTGCGACGTCCGCGTCGAGGACTAAGGCCTCCAAACGTGGGGCATGCTCATTCCCTGCGCCACCACAGCACGCCCCTTTCTGATGATATTTGATTTTTTGAGATACCCTCAAAACATCAGGGCTTTTGAGGGGTTGTACTGCAAAGTCGACTGCGCTTCGATGAATGGGGTTTTGATGCTTAAGAGAGCATCTACCGAGCAGTGTTGATGCAAATTTACCATTACTACTGTAGATAATGTAGCCTAACTTGTTTTCCAACATGTGCGATGTAATACTATACTGCAGTAGATGTTCTCTTTGTTATCTGTAAGAAATGACTATAATTACTCTTGCAGGTAAAACATTTTCACTGGCAGACAGGATGACTAAACATGAGTGAAGCTGAAAGAACCTGGTTCCGGGCATACTTCCAACAGATGTAAAATTTCACTCCGGTCCTAAACAATTGTGTTTTTCACTTTTGAGCTCTGGAAGCTTCCTGCATCTGAGCTGTTGTTATGTTTGCTTGGTAAAACAGGGCCTACAGCATAAATGTTATCACTGGGGCCATGGTGCACATTCATCGAAGGGCGGTCGGCTTCGCAGTACAACGTTGAGTCCCGACAAGACATTTCCATTAGCCTCTGCATTACCATCACTCCCACCCTCGTTTCCTCCGCGCACCTCAAGGAGTGCCTCTCTGAGGAGAAAGCATGTGGGAGTTGCAAACACTTCCAGCTCTCACATCCCAGCATGTACTGGCCTGCATTAGCACACTCTGGTGGGCCTGTTGCTGTGCAGCTGAGGCATGTGATATTGGGAGGTTAGGAGTCCGTCACCCTGCGTCCACTCACCACACTCATGAGCACAAGGATCTTTGGCCCTTCGTCCTTTGCAATGTGCCTCTCAATTTCTAGGTTTGCCCTTTTTGGTCCGAGCACAAGGGCGGACCCCGTTTGAGCAGGGGTGGCAGGTGCTTTTCTCTGACCTTCCACTTCATGAGATCGGCAATGGTGACATTCGGATCAAGCGCTCTGCTGCACAGTTTCTCCCTACCCCCACCACCAAGCCTGCTATAATGCCAAGCGTGTCAAATCACTTTAGCATCAAAATACCAACAGCCGACCCTCCGCACTCACCACCCTTCCTCTATGCCTTAACATCCCTGACTGCCTGTGTTTTTCTCTCACCCTGCATCCCCCCCCTTCGAAGCTGAAGGGACGCGTAAAGTCCGATGATGTGTAGCTGCCGTTCCCTTTCAGATTCCAACTGACGTGGAGAGAAACATCTAATGTTTGTGAGCAAAAGGATGAACTGAATCTACAGGCAGAGACAGAGTTTTGAGTTGGCTTTAAAGGACAGTTGTGGAAAAGTTTAAACCAGGGGTAAGTTATAAAATACCAAAGTTTTCAACATCAAGCAGAGCTCTGTTCATTCGAGCATCCAGAAATTTAAATAGCATGGTACAATGAAACCTGCTGATCTGACAAGTAAGCCAAAGAGGCCAAGGACAACTATTAATCATGTACTCCACAACTTTGGCCTGCATGGAAATGAGGTGAGAAGAAAGGCACTGTTGAAGGAAACCTACGAGAAGTCCATTGCAGCCATATTGGGGACCTAGGTAGTATGTGAATCATGTAAAGCACTTTGAACTTGAAATGTAATATCGGAATAATCTTGTCTTGACTTGAATGAAAGGTGCTCTGGTCAGATTGTTTTGTATACTTGCAAAATGACATGCATGCAGAAAAACTAATCCACAATCCTTCTGGTTGTCTTTCTGGTTATAGAAGGTTCAGAGTTTGTAATTTTATACAAAAGCTTTAATCTTGGAAAAAATAAAAATAAATCTCTGATCATGGTTTAAATTGGAATAAAGTTTCAATCAATAGGACAGTCACACCAACCATCAATGTCTACCTCCCGACCAAATACCAGCTTTAGAAAATATCAAGCAATCTCCATTTTAACACCCACTGTCTCTTTTCCTCATCTTTTAAGGATGAATATTTACGCCTATTACTTGCTGTCCAAATCTTGGTATAATTGATATTTCTGTCTGACCTTGAGGATACTTAAATACATCCAAGCAATATATCCCAGTCTCATTAAATGAGCATTATTTTTTCTCATTAGTGTCAAAAATATTTTAAAATCAATAATTATCCATTTTCTGATAAGTTAGCAAAAAACACTTGAAAGAATTATGGAGTAGAAAAAAATATATAATTATTCCACAGAGGATTACTTTGAAATGTATAATCAACGGTTCATCTTAACAGTTAACAGTGCATTTGGACAAGGTTTATCCACCAGAGGTATGAAAGATGCTTTCAACTCATTCTAAAATTGCAGCCATGGCCTTTTGTAGTTTGAAATATCTACAAAACTAAACGTATTGGCCAGTTTTCAATGCTAAATCCTTCATTGTTTAGTGTTACTGGCTTTAAAAACCACAAAACAATTGAGACTGGGGCAGAGGTTCACCTTTCCACAGGACCACCCTAAACATACAGCCAGAGCAAAAATAAAATAGTTTAAATAATTTCATCCCTTTAAATGACCCAAACTAAATAAAATTGAGAATTTGTAACAAGACTTGAAAAAAGAAAGTTTAAATATGCTAGAAAGAAACCTCAATCTGTGACTGCAGTAAAATAAATTGTGATCCATAATTATGTATTACTTTGTGTCATTCTATCATAAAATTCCAAAGTTATGTAAAAAAAAACAAAAAAAACAGAGGAAGGCAGAAATAGTCTTGGATTCTTGTCTTGTGTTTTCTTTTCTTTCTTTTTTTACAGCTAACAGAGGCAGGATATTTTGAGCAGAACAGCAGGAAATGCTTGTTTTATATAAAAAAAGATTTATTGGACAAATAAGTTATGAAAAATAATCTCTTCCTTTGGTTTGACCTTGTCTACATATTTAGCCCTGCTGTTATTTTTTACACCAGATTCACAATCCAATGTTTTCTTTCAATCATCTTAGCAAACAAAGGAGACACAAAAGAGGAACCATAATGAATTGGAAGTTCTCAGAATCTGGACATGCTTCGCATTATTTCATTTTGAGAAGACATTTTAGTGCATTTCCAATATTTATCCCAACCTTCAGTAAATTAATCTGCACACAGAGAGCTCAAGTCGCTTGCACAGAACCATGCTTTCAACTTTTTGCTTATCTGACTCCCATGTAGTCCTTTCACATCCTCCTGCTCTAGTGTTTATCAGTGTTTAGATGAGGCCAGTGCCCTTCAACACTTAGTCAGCTCCAGTGATGTAAACATGGTGCTTAGCATCAGGTCCAAGTAACCCGAAAGGGTGCAGTGACACAGCAGGCTGTTTCTGGCGTTTCCTATCATCTGGGCTGAAGAAGAGTCAGAGCCGGGAGTGAGATATCTGGGTTGAGATCTACGTCCTCGTTTATATTCATGCCTTTGGTTAATTCTCCAGTACAGTCCAGCGGAACCCAGCCAGCTTCCTTGTGATTTGCATGCCGTTCTGTGTTAGGCAACACAAGGCCTGCAGAATGAAAACTTGCTTATTCATGTTTAATTAATGTTTATTTAAAAATGCAGAATTTCTTTTTTTCACCCCCATATTTTCCTCCACAAGTCTCACACAGTGTCGTTTTTCTCACTCAAGGGGTCGGGATAATCTGAAAACTCAGAGGACCGCTGGAATCTGTGCAAAAATGGCAACTCACCTCATCTGTGCAAACTGCCTGTGAGAGAATATATTACAGCCTAAAAATACAACAGCAACAGTATTTAATGCCAAGCTCTATCTGAGTAAAGGAAAACTGAAGAATAGATACGTTTCATTCCTCCTCATAGTTCATTAGATGTTAAATTATGCTTTTCTCATGATGGTTTAAATTTAAAAGCTGCTGACTTTGCACTACTGAGGTTTACTCGTATCAACAGCCTCTGAAGAGCTTCGATCAAATCCCAACCCTTGTTTCTACCACCCTCATTCACACAGAGGAGATGATGATGATGACTGAGAAGCAGCAGAGATGAGACTGCTTCCTGTGAGCCTCTACTTCCCGCCCTCTGTCCCTGGTTGCCTGCTCTTCTGCCTCTCCCCTGGGACTGAGCTGCAACAATGAGGTTGCATTTCACTGTGATGCCGCTGAAGGGGGATTAAAGGCTCAGAGAGTTATCAAAGGCTTAGTCGCTCTGATTTCCAGTGACCCGCCGTGGATGGCTGCCATAAGACTGTACCAGCGCAGAGACCTCCACCTCTGCTGATTCGTCCCAGCTGCTGCGGTGGCAGCTGACCTCCAGGGACCGTGTCACTTAGGGATATTCCACGGATGGGACGATTTATATAAGTTTTCCTACATGTTTGACAGAAGGCTCAAATGGAAAAATACAAGAGAGAAAACCCAAAAATAGAGTAAAGATTCAGCAAATACACCTTGATTTTTTTGAGACAACTCCATAGCATCCTGGGTGTTTAGCCTGTGTATGGAAAGTTTGTTTCCATGTTTTATGCAGAAATGCACTCAGACAGCAGTGTGGATATTTTGCTTCAGCTAGTTTGCTTTCACTGATTTTTGTATCCACAGCAGACATATTTATCACATGGTGAGGAATCATGAACATATGTACGGTTCTTCACCAAATAACTACATAGACTGCAGCAACGACTCTCAGCTGCTCCACCACTGTGTTCTTTTGGGAACACACTGACTTAACATACCGAATGGACAACTTGCAACAACATGAAACAAAATAAATGTAGGACCTGTGGCTGTAAAGCAAACCATCACTGATATGGGACATTTTGACCTGATATTCTGCATGGATTTTCTTCTGTGGATTTATTCTGTGCTTTATGGACAAACATTTTCACTGAGATCACATCGGCCCAAAGAACACTGCTCTAGAATTGTTGTGCCGTCAGATTTTTTTTAATAGAAAATAGGTTTTATGATGGCAACCCTTCCAAAAAAGAAACTCTTGTTCAGTCTTTTTGTCTGTTATGAACTTTAACACGTTAATTGAGGATGTAAAGTTATAGAAGGAGCTATTTGGAGTTTTTTGTCATCTCTTGGAGCAATACACAGTCTAATCTTTGGTTAAATCTTCTTGACCACTGTTCCATGTTTTCCAATTGATTTTTTTTTTTTTTTGCATGGCCAATTGTTTATGATTGCATTCTTTTTTTATTTCAACTTGTTACTTTCATCCAGTTTATAGTTATATGAAAACAAACTGGTGGTAAAAAATGACTAACCAAAACGTAAACAGCCAATTAAAAGCGTTATCTGGACAAACTCCAGTACGCTGTCTGAAAGTAAACTGCTCCATAAGCCTCAGATTAGCACATTGCTGCTCGAGATAAGCGTCTCTAGTCGCACATTAAAAATATCTCCTCTGTGTTGTGATGAATAGAGGCCAGCACAAGTAAACAGCAGCATGGTGTACTCCAGCATCTTTGGCTCCTGACCTAGCAGGAAGCAGCCTGGGAGAGCATGGACTCTGGCCAGCCAATTATAGCGCAGGGAGCACGGAGCACGCTGAGGATAATGAGGCCCCTCTATGTGACCCTCTTCACCTCTGCGGGACCTCGCGATGGGAAACATGAGGACCCACTTTAACCTGACGTCGGCCCCCTCCGCTACCCACTGAACTGCTCTCTTTAGCTTCCTTCACACTCTTTTCACCCCAACTGCTGGTTTTAAACCCTGCTGCGTGACCACAAGGTCTACAAAACACACGCTGCTTCGCTCGGGAGGCCCACCACATGGCTTATTGTTGCACTGCTGATCCTAAAAAGCTACACAGAAAAATAAGCTAAAAGAATCAGGGACATAAACATACATTAAGAGCAAAAGCTGGAGCTGTGTCACTTCTCTTGTATGCTGTTTAATCTGGCGGGCAAAAAAGGGGTCTTGCCAAGCATTGATGATGCCAGGATTTGTAAGGCACTGAAATCCAGTAACTTAGAGAAGATCTTATACCCTACAAATTTCTACGCATTTTATTGGGATTTAATGTGACAGGCTAACACAATGAGGGCCTAATCGTAGATTGGAAGAAAAATGTTACATAGGCTTCATGATTTTTATCCCTATACAAATCTGAAAATCTGCCTTTCACTGCAATTACAGCAGCAAATCCTTTGGAGTAGTTTGTTACTAGCTCTGCACATCTGAAAGCTGACAATTTTAAACTGTTTTTGCAATTACTCTTCTCATGCAGATTGGATAAACAGTATCTGTATACAACAAAATTTAAGTCTTGCCACAGATTCTCAGTTCGATTATATGCTGGACTTTTGGTTTGCTTGAACTAAAGAATGTTACATTATTAAAACTACTTCGCTCTAGCTCTAGATACATGTTTAGGGCTGTTGCCATTTAGAAGGTGAACCTTCATTGCACTCTTTTGCTGCCTATAATAGGATTTCATGCAGAATTGCCCTGTATTAATCCAACATGTATATCTCTTCTGCATGATTCAGCCAACTCATTGTAAACCCAGAAGTTAATTTTAATCTTATTAACCTGAGGACCTCCATCTACATCTTCTTCCTTATAGTTCCTTGAGGCAAACGCCAGGTAGAACTTAAGACTTTCATCCAACAATGGGATTCTTTCCTTATTTGTGGATAATAGAAGTGATAGATGTTCTCTCAACAGAATTCCACCTGGTGGTTCTGGATTTTATTTCAGGGTAATGGAGTACAATACTGCTGAATATAAAATTCTGTATTTTCTGACTTTTTGATCATTAAATCTAAATGTTTATTAGTGGCAGTACTGAGATGTGAGTGCTTAATTGCTTTGGGTGTAATAGAGGCATCAGTAGAGAGTGAAAATGGACCGCATTGGTAAATGCTGTCAGATTAGTGTAGAACTGTTCGATAGTCTTCAGATTCACATCTAAGATTCACTCCAACCCCCTTCTCTCTGCAGGCATGATTGGTCCTGTCATTTGGACCCTCCAAACACGGACCATATGTGAGCTCAGCCCTGGCAATCAGGCTGCATTGTGGAGCAGGCGGCTGAGTTCATCAGGAAAAAATTAGCCCGCCGCTCTGCAAGCCTCGCTCCTATTGGCCAGTCACGCGGCCCGCTCTGTTTGAGGGCACCCCAGACATTCCTGCGGATAATCTTTTCCATTCCTCCGCTCAGCTCGGTGAGGACAGACCAAATCACAGCACAAGGCCTGCATTGTGAAGGCCCTGTTTTCAATGCCGTCTCTTTCTTTTTTACGCTTTTCCCCCTGCCTCACCTCATACACCACAATTCAAAAAAAAAAAAAAAAAAAAAGTTAAAACAGCATTTTCCATCATAACTTATTTTTCTCATTAAAAGAGAAAAAACACACGGTAAAAGGTTGCCCTCTTTTAGAAATAATCGTGAAGAAAAGCTACCAACGCAACGTTTCTCACGATCCTTTTCCAGCAATAACTTGTTATTTGGGTGAGGGGCCGGAGGAGAACAATGTAAAAACCGCTGAAACCGGAGCCCAGCCACATCAGTGCGCTGCCTGGAGTTCAGCAGATCGCGGATGAAAACGGTTCCCCCCCAAACCCGGGTGAGGTTCGCTTCAGTTCCCAGAAAACCTCCTGCTTGGTCACCGCTACAAGCCTCACAGCTCCCACAGCAGCTTGTCATTGTGGGTGCAGGCAGAGGTTGGAGGACAATCACACAATCTGGGGACACTGGTGGATTTACAGCAACACTTTCCATAATTAGACCCACGATTATTACAGACTATAAAGTTTAGAGAGGCTGTCCACTCTAAACCAAACAAATGCTTTTCTTTTTTTCTTCACTTGGCTGCCGAACATAGCACTGAATTACTTCAACATCTCATGTAGAACAAAAGCAACAAGGCTGTGATAATAAATTTCATCAACCCTGAAAGTGCTCTCCTCTTCATTTGCCTTTGAGACAGACAAAATAACCCAATCTGACTCGAAACTTAAACTCTTAAAACATCCCAAAACCTTTGACATACTTTAGCAAGACTATACACTTCTAAACCAGATGGTCTGGATTGTTCTGGAAACACATTCACCCTCACCACAAGCTGTGACAGTAAAATATGTTGCAATCAATCAAGATAACTGTGTAAAATGCACAAAGATGGGGGCGAGGTTGGTGGAATAACTGTGTGCCTCATCATGCTGAAACTTGTCCATGAAAGTGTATTCGTCTGAGGAGAGGGGGTTTAATTTTACCTAAGATATATATATAAAAAACTACATCTTCCACTGGGGTACACAAATATATTTAAATCATGTATTTCTTAAAACTAAAAAAGGAAAGTAAAATTAGGTAAATAAATAAATAACTGTCTTCAGGGATTGCTGCAGCAGATGGGAGCTGAGTTGCAGCTGAAGGCATATTTTTTTTGCTAGCACTGCGTCTCGTCATGAATAGCAAAGATAGTCTGCTGTAAATTTCTCCCGCAAAACTTTATGCAAGTAAGGGGTGTTAACTTTCAAAAGGTATGCTGTCATGGGAAAAGGAAAGTTTTCACAACTGTTAATGCGGTCATGGAGAAAACTGACAATAATCCAAGACCGAGGAGCTAGTAGAGCACCTTGAGCATCAATCACTTTCAGAAGCTGTAGAAGACGTTTGACCGATTCTTCTGTACAATGGAGATTCATTTCACTGGGGTTTGCGAGGATTCACTTATGTCTTATGTCGATTACATTTCAATCAAGTTCAAAATAAATACATTTGCATGAACTTCATTTTGTGTGTGGGTCTACCTTTTGTCTGGACTTTGCATCCCCTTGATTTTTTTATTTTCAGTAATTCTGTTGTGGATTTGCAGCTGTATTTAGAAAACGTTTGTAGCTGATGACACACTTTGTGCCAAACCTCAGCTGTTAAACAAATGACCTTACATTTGGCACCAGAAGACTTTGGTGTACTAGTATACAGATGAATTCAAGTTTGTGCCAATGACTGCATTATGTCAAGCCCAAATCATTGCTCTTCTTCCACAGCGCTTGACAGCTGGAGTAAGTTGATTTGATTTTCTCCAGTCATGGACTTCATTAACTTTTAAAGCACTTTATGACTTTGTATCTGTGAACAGTGCTATATAAAAACAGTCCTGCTACCATATTCTTTTCAGAAAAGATGTTTTCTCCTTCAATCCTTCCAAAACAGCCATATGTGTTCATCTTCTTCCATTTGTCTTGTCAAAATCTTTAACATTCAATATGCACAGAGGGGCTTGTGGAGCCTAAAACTGCATTGCACAGTCTGACACAGAGGTGAATTTACTCTAACGTCTATTCTTAGGAAGAATCAGCCATTCTTTAAAGTCTGTCATTTCCTATACAGCAACCAGAGCCAAGTCAGAGTACCACAGCAGAAATGAATCTCAACCTGCCCAACACCATCTGGGTGGGAGGGCAGTAAATGTATCTCACTGACTGAATATGCTCAGCGTCATGGTTTTTGTCATCTAACTATTTTCTAACTGATCGATTGTCCATATTTTATTCAATTCGAATCAAACAGTAAAAATAAGTATTTTTGTTTGGATGCTAAACTTAGCTTCCATGTTGAATAAGACTTAATGGCTGAAAAAGAAAATTGTTGATATTTTCAAAATGAATTTCAAATAAATTACAGCTACACATTTTCACCACAATAAAACTCTTGGCTTATTGCTATGATGGCCAGATTTCAATAAAATTAAAGTGGCTGTAATTCACTTCCTTGTCTTGTGCTCCAAAGCAGCAATGGTCTAAGCATCAGTGGACAGAATTTACATAAACAGTGATGCTGTGAAATATGAAAAGCAATTAAGAAATAGTCTTGAGGGAAGTTAAGTTCTGGGGAGCAATTGTTTCAAATTAAAAGCAGAACTTCAAAATGTTTTGAATTCGAAAAAAATATTTGATATTCAAGTATGATGGGCTTAAATAGTTTGGATATTGCTTCTAGGAAGCATCAGTGGCTTATCTGAGGCTATTGCTGATATATTTCTTTCGTTGTGCTACCAGGATCTTGCATGTTCCAGGTGGCCAAACTACAGAATTTCATGCCTTTTAAAAAGTGCCACACCGAATGTAATTATTTAATGAAGAGCATTTGATTAGTACAACCTGGCTGCTAGTTTCTCTGAAAATCTCTGGAAGGAATTTATGTAGATATTTTACAAGGCAAGAAAATACAGCATTTTTCCCCCCAGCAAACAAACTTTTACTCCAAACATCAAATGTATTATCATAAAAACCACAAGAAGCCAAAGAAATGTCGTCCAGATTTGATCAGCGTAATTATATAAGTAGTTTAGGGATTTTTTTCTGCTCTATAAAGGTTCAGCTGTCACCCAGAATGATTTTTAATTTGCAAAGACCTGCAGGCAGTTTGAACTTTATTTATCAAACTCAAATGGAACTTATTAAGCTGTTTTTACATGCAGAGGAAATTTTTTTCTTTTACATTTTTCGTTTGTGTATGTTTGCATTGTTCAAAAGACAAAAGACATGTTTAGTAATAAGGACTTGCAACCCATGAAGAAATTCTGGATCAGAATTCTGATTGAAGTGTTTTATGTTTCTGGAAAACAGCAAAATACAACACAGTCATCAATTCAGATATCATTAAAACATATGAACCAAAGAAAATATTAGTTTATAATGCTAAAATAAAACAAATAAAAATAAGCTGGTTTCTGGGGATTTATAAGAAATGATCTGCTTCAGTGCATTGAAGAAGTATTTACTCCATATTCTGTCATTTTACAAATATTCCTCAGACAACACAAAGTAATGAATAGTTACTAAATTGAAGGAAACTGGTGTATGTTTCTAAAATTTGTGTTTTGTATTTAATACACCGCAGTCAACAGTTCGGAAAGCCAACCTTTGCTGCAGACTGTCTAATACTTTTGCACAACTAAACTTTTGCCCAAACACAAAGCGCAAGATCAGTCAGACTGGAGGGAGATGATCTATGAAAATCAGTTTTCAACTCTTGCACAGGTTCAAAATTGACTTTGCTCTGAAGTTTATTTATTCTGTCATTAGTTTTAACATTCAGGATGTGATCAGGATAATGTTCAACCACATATGCTAAAACTAGTAGAACCTGACAAGACCAACATCATTTACATGTTTGTAGGTGTCCTCTATATAGGATTCTCATGGGTTTCCTTTAGCAATATCTTTTGTCCTCTTAATCATAAATCAGCTTTGTGGATTTCACAGTAATTGCCATGTCAGAAGTTTCTCTCACCTAAACTGTGGACTTCTGAAGCTTCTCCAATTCAACTATGGGCTGCTTCTAGTAATAACATCAGACTAGTTTTAAATGGGTGACCATTGTTTGATTGAGTTGTGCCATACTCTACTTTTAAGATTACAGATGGAATCTCCAAAAGACAATGAAATAATTTTTTTGACTACTTATAGACAAAGTAGGTTTTGAAGACAATTTACAGCTTTTGAGTTTACTTACATGTAAAGGACTGTGCCACAGTCCTCTTTACTATTGTACAGATAACTTCAGGATACGTTATCTGTAAAATATTCCAAATACCATGTATCGTTTTCCAATTCCCAGAAATGAACTGTGTTGATCTACCACATAAAGTCCCAGCAAACTATGCTGAAGTTTGGGGTTGTATGTAAATAAATATGGAAAAGTTCAAGGGGCATGATTACTTTTGAAAAGCCGGGGGAATCCAAGTTCAACGTTAAAAAACAAAAAACAAACGAAAAAATCATATAATCAAATGTTCCAACAGAGCTTTTTACAAGTTGAAGTCGTTATATACGACCATAGAAGTCATGCCTTCCTCACATGACGGCCAGCGCAGCCAGCCTCAGCAACGCTGCTGCAGATAGAGCTAGCCTCAGGGAAGGAATACATCAGCATTAACAAGATGTTCCGCATAGCTTGGACCCCTATTCATTAGCTTAACACCAGAAAGAGCTCTGCTCAGGCTGGCCAGAGTGCTAGAAAGGAAGTGGGCGATCTCAAAACACCTCTATTACCTTGTCCATCAGTTCTCAGCACGCAAAGACCGGATTAATCATCAAAACAGACAGAGAGCTGCATTTGAGCGACGCCCACAGTCACACCTCTGACCGGAGGCAGTGACATGTGCATGAGTGTTTTTGCAGCAACAAGCAACAGTTTCCACCACATGAAAACACCAGCAAGGAGTAAGAAACATGGAAAATGGAATTTTGTTGCAAACTTTCTGAATCATAAGCAAGTTATTCTTGAGAAAACGTAGAACTGGACACAGCAATATATTTTATGAAAGCAGAAAGACGAGAAGAAATTGCACTTTTGAATATTAGACAATGTTGTATACAGCATATTAGGACAATGTGTGCACTTTAATATAGCAAATGAATAAAATAAAATCATTGTGTCTGACATTTTGTTTCCTCAAATAACAAATAGGAAAAAAAGAAACAGACAGCAACAACTTTGTTTCCACGGTTACCTGAGGATAGGCGACGCTGATGGAGAGGACAAATACCGCTGAAACATGAACACGCCTCAGATGGACGACCTCGTTGCATGGGGGGAGCCAATGAGCACTGGGGCTTCAAAAACCCTGAAACATATGAAAGGAAAATGCATTAGGAATTTATAAATAAGAACTTCCATTTGATAGACAAATTAAAGAGAGACAAATAGTATTTTTTCAAAAAGTTGAGTGGAAGAAAAAGCGCAATAGAAAATATTCTACAATTAACTTGTCCGTGATGACTTAGTGAGCTATGCCATCTGCTTCTAGCAGTCCGCTCTTTTATTAAGCCCAATTTCAGAAAGCACAAATTTTACATTTTCTTCAAGCTCCACTGTAAAAAGAAACTTTTTGGAAACTCTGCCTTCATTTTCTCAACAGTGTAAATACCTGGTTTAATGATCACAATATCACTGTATCTGATTGGCCGCTGCTCAGGAGGTTGGCTTTTGAGAGTGCTGTGTCAAAGTATATGAATAGAAAATTCTGTGAAAGTAAAAGTATGGTTAAGACAAAAAGAGGCTGCGAGCAACAAGTATAACTTAAGAGGATTGAGAAGCAAACTTCAATCCAAAGCTTGAGGGAGATTCACAAGGTGTGAACTGCAGCTGAAGGCACTGCTTCACGAGCTACCAAACTCTCTGTTCTCTCACCTGAACCAGAGACAACATCTGAAGCATCGCGTATACAGCTGAAGCCAGATTTATTCATACTCCTGGCAGATTGAAACATGTTATTTCAGACTGTGATAATAATGTAATAATGTGGAGTGGAGTGTAACTTCATTCTAATAGAGAATCTGAGGAAGAAGTTGAAGATTGAGGTCTTGGAGCAAATCTCCAAACAGAAAATGATCAAATTACCAATGGAAACATGCAAAAAGCTGCTCAGCAAATAAAAGAAGCATTATATAGTTATTATGCCAGTAGAGATTTGAGTAAAAGTCATTTCCGGCATGTCATTTAATTTTTTTACAAAATGTAAAGCTGTAAAATTTCTATATAATATATAACATTTAACTAAAACATACTTTTTTTAAATTGATACTCATTGTACAATCTTTTGAGAGCTGTCTACTAAAAACATATATATTGATGAAAATAATGAATCTAAATCTGCCTGGCTTATAAATATTCGATTAGTCTTAACAGCATGTATCTAAATGAACGCTGTGTAATTCCCTCATCACAATATCGTGTAAAAGCCTTTTGTTGAAATAAAATGAGACAGTAATGTAAAGTACCTCAGCAGAACAGTGAATTCCACTTCATAAATCTCAATCCATATGCATTATACAAGCCAGAGAATAATAAAAAGCGATAAATGCAATTCAAAGACATAACAGAAGTGTCTGCTCCATTTCATCACATTTAGCTCCATGTAACATATTTTTAATGGGAAGATAAGAGACACGCAACAGACACGACATTAATATATAAATTGAGTTTAAATTGAAATACTGGAATGAATTAACTTTTCAATTATATTCTAATAAATTGGATTGCAATTTATTAGAATATACTTCACTGGACTTCACCATGTCCTTCATCTGCATCAAAACTACTGAACAGTGTAGAGAATCAATGGGATGATAATTAATGGTGGAGTGGTGGAAGGCAAAAGGCAGTTGGGTACCGCTATGAGTTCTGCTGCTCTGCGTGGGCAAAATGCCACAATAGAGGATGCCTGGAGGGGCTGGACCAGGCCGTCTTACTGTCTGTCTCTGAGGTCATGGGGGTCACTCTCAATGGGGTGGTCATTATCTGGCACAATGAGGCAACTGTGGAGGCTGCAGCCCCCTCCAGCCAAGCACTCACCGGTCATTTGCATCATTCGGCAAAAAAAGAGGGAACAAACAAACAAACTAAAAGAGACCTTTTTTTTTCTTTTGTCAATTATTCTTTATTTTTTATTGTAAAGCTGCCAGTGGACTACAAAGGAAATTTAGCACAGGTGGCTAAATCTGGCATATCTACATGCATGTCTACAACAAAACAAAATAAAAGAGAACATATCGCAAGTGTTTTGGAGCCAAAAGGACAAAAACATGTCAGAAATGAGATTCTGTATTTCCTACTTGATGATTCCTTAAACAAACTTTAAGTGACATATGAGAGATATTTCGCCGACTGACATTGTAGCTTCTAGCAAAGCTCAGATTTATTTGTGCACTTTGAGACGCTCCGTTTTTATTGACTCGAGGGGATCACGAGGCAGCGACAAACTTATGAAAATTCTAACGTTATTCATTTCTTCTGAAGACCTTTGGATTTTCAGCAAACATCAGTAGAAGAAGCCGCCCTCCCGCTGCCTCTTCCCTCCCGCGTCACTCCGTTCGGAGCCCAATAAAGCTCCTTTATTTCCAGCATGAAAAACATGTCACTCCCGATGAGCTCAGAGTGACATTTAAAACAGGAAAAGGGATATTGAATTAGTTCCCCATCATAAGCTGTCTTGGATGCTGATATTTTTTTTCATGTTTTTGGTGGGTGCGCGAGCGAAAGCTGGTGTGCACATGTGAAGTTATGCAGATGTGTGACCAGGGGAGATTTTATGTCTGATGCTTTTCTCTCAAAGCTTTGATAGAATCTGACGGAGCGAAGGCAAACACGGACCGAGATCATTTCGAAAATCGCTAATTAAACTGAAGATGAAGAGGGACTTCAAAATATTACACAAGAAGCACAAATGATTTTCCTCAGATCATTTATCTTGTTGTGTACAAAGTACACAATTGTTATCAGATGTTGGTAAATATTAAAAACAAAAGAAGTGTCCTTCAAATAGTTTTATGGGTGTCATTGAGAACAATGGCAACAGGGAGAGCCAAAACTGTGATGCTCTGACAGTTTATCTTAATAAATACGCACAATAACTTTAGAGCCTGGCTTGGGTTTCAAATACTCAAACAATTGGAATAAAGTTCAGAGGAGGATGTAATAATACACCCAGTTCCCAAACCAAAGCAGGACAAGGTTTTAACTATATTTTTTAGTAAAAATAAAAATGTTAGTTTCCACTAACTGAGTTTCAAATGTTTGCAGTCAGTGTAGAATAATTAAATCTTGTCTGACTTCCTCAAGTACTGGATTTTTTAAGCAATTAAACTGAAAAAATACTTTATTTTTCCCAAAGGGAAACACAATTTTATAATTTGTATCCTTCAAAGAGTTGTTGACGATACTGATGGATGGCTGTGGGCAAATCTTCTGTAGCAGTCTGTATCACAGCAGTTCTGAGGAAGCTTCTGACTGAAGTAACTCTGTTGTTGTAAAACAGTCATTTTATGAAGAATCCTTCTTTGCCTCAAAGTCCCAGAACAAAACCAGCCTTCTTTATCTCTTTGTTTAGCTTTTTAAAGTCTGGTACTGATGCCGTTATATCACCTCAAAACTCAACCTGGAATGGTTTAATGATCTTCCTGACATTAAAAAAAAAAAAAAACAGCAAATACAGATCTAGACATAAAATATTTTAAATAACGAGTCTAGCATACACAAAAACGGTAATGACTTAAATAATGTGCTGCAAATAAAAAAGCTAAGTAGACTGTACACGTGCCTTCTTCCCAGGCTTTTGAGACAAAGAGTCTTTCAGAGTTATAACCAGAAAGTATTCCTCCATACCATGAGTCCAAGGGTAGCAGAAATGCTGTTTAAGAGTGAATTAGAGTAGGGAAAAAAAAGGTTTAATTTACTTAACCACATTTTCTCCATCTTAGCCAAAAGCATAAACTTTTAAAGGGACAAAGTACAAACCATTTTGTATAAAGAGGTTGAAGGGCAAACAGTGACACATGCTCCAAGTTCTGAGCAATGTCACTGAACATTAAGGCATTAACATATGAGCCAAGCCTCCCCAGTCAAGCTGCACTTTTCCAAAATCAGGAGTAAATTAAGGAGACAGCAGCTCCCCCCCCCACCACCAAAAAAATAGAGTCCCAAACTCCAAGCCATCCACTGGAAAAATGTTCCCACGAGACAGAGTTATGTTATAATACGAAGTTGGATTTTTACCTAAAGCTGAGAGGGAGCAGAGGAAAGTGGGACAAATTAGTTTTAGACAGAACATGATCTCAGCATCTGAAACCCCCCCCCAAATAAATAAAAAATAGAAACTTTATCCTTTGCTATTTTCAATGTAAACACACTTCTCTGACTTAGATGAAAATTTTGTCAGTTGCTAATGATTCATTACTCGACTTAAAAAACAACCGATTCCAAGAAATATAATTACGAAGCTAATAAAATATTCAGCAACGTGACGGCTGAGAAAATATTTGGAAAACCGCAGATTTAGGAGGCACATATCCATCTTATTCTTTTGGCTGAACCCTGAATTATTTTCAGTTGTTTTACTTTTGTGGCCTCAAAGTAAACCATGAAAGCGGGCGGACGAGCTTGTGCAGGTCGAAGATCTGCTGCCATGAGTGGTAAAGGTTGGTACATGTCTCGTCATTAAGTCCCAGAGTTCATGCTGCATCGTTAAGCCTTGGCTCGCATATTTCAGCAAGAATGTTTGATGTTGTTTTTCATTTCGAAACAGAAAGAAAGAGTAAAACTATTTAGGCCCTTTCAACTTTTCACATTGTGTTCCACAACACAAATTTCAGTGTTTTCACATCTATCTGCTGGTCTATCATTGGAATTACAGTAAAATATATGGACGTTTGTGACGTTTGAAAGGAACTCTATCTGCATATGTTCAAACTTTTTGGTTGTTTGTTGCTTGCCTGCCTCAAACAGCCGAACTCCAGTTTCTTTAAGAGAGATCATAGACATTCAAGGCAATGTAAACATGCTGGAGGTTTCCTCATTAAATTTGGGCTGCAGACAAAATCACATATAGCATACACAGTCTGGTGTTAATGAAGGAGAGCCTAAAAGATGCTCTGCTAATGAAACCAGGGTTTTTATTGATAGACTCACTTGTAAAACAGAGCCTTAATGACAAGGTTCTAATTAAACATAGATGTGTAAATTTACTACAGCAACAAAACCAGCAGATGAGAGCAGAAGTGAACCATGCTTCTTTAGGGATATTTTTAAGCTAGCAGGTTCACTATGAAAAATCTAACAAAATAAAGCACAATTAAAATTTCTGGTTACTGTTCATTTTCCCCTACTGCCCTGGTGATCAAGCCCAAGGTCAAAGTTCATCAGGGCCCTCACAGCATCTCCAAGGTGTAATAAAAAATAGTATCCCTCATGGGAAACCAGGGTGTAAGACATTTGTAAAGTGCACAGAGGGATGGACCAGCAGAAGCCATTAATTGCTATACTTAACCATTGTGAATGCCATTCACCTTCAGCCATTTTCTAAAGTAGGCCTCAAAGGTCCACATGAGGAAAAGGAAACCATAAAAGACCCATCCCCACACACACCCATCCAGCAGTCCCCATTGTCTGTCCTCCACAGCAACCTTGAAGACTGTTGTTGTTAAATCGAGTGTTTTCTCTACATGTCTAAAATACTGTATCTATCATAGTGGATTTTCTGTTTCATTGAAATGAAATATTCCCATCTGTGCAGTGCTTCTCAGTTTTGTTGATTTCAACTGAATATGAGGTAGTTTTAGATAAAGAAAAAGTAATTATCGAATTGGACCTAACCCTTGAAAAACCTTGTACAAAAAGAAAGCACATTTTAGTTATTCAGTATTGATGACCCATCAAAGCCCTGCTAAGAACCTCAATCTGCCCCTAATTAATATACACCATTGTTTGCATTTCTATCATCCAATTTAAAATGATTTCCATGCCTATGTACTGCTGATGCAACTCTATTTTATTTGCAGTTTTATCTTTGAAGCTAATCTGCACATTAGAACCCATCGTTTTCCAATCAAACACTAAACATGCTGCATCCTGCTGTGATCCGCATCGCGAGCAGGGAAGGAATCTTTGACATTCCTGGGCATATTTGCTCCATCAGCACATATATCTTTCTTCCCTCATAAAACTCTAATTCATTATAAAGAAGAGAAATCTACCTATAAAAGTTTTATTTATCTCTTATGAAGCAAATCTTAGGCAACAACAAAGCCAACTTTGATAACCTAGCTTAAAATAAAAATACCTATGTGTTGATCATTGTTTTATGCAAAACACACCCTCCGTCGATTCATGCCTGTGTGTATCGATGGCAAAGACTGTTTATGTTTCTTAAAAGATTATCTACGGTCTGAGATTTAAAAAAAAAATTGGCTTGGTTTGAAATCTCATTGCATTTGCAGCACATTTTAGATTTGAGTACAAGGGCTTGTAACTGAAAAGAATAAAATAATTCGACACGACATTTTACACAGCGGAGTGGATTCTTAGACGTACAATTTTCTCTGCCTTGAGGGCAACATCAGCTACCCGAGGGCTTCTTTAGTCCTAACGGAAGCATAAACAGACTCTGCAGAACCAGATGCCCAAAAAGACCTTGGCAGGAAGACAACATTTTCAGGTTCAGCCACAACAACCCAAACCTGTCTGCAAAACGTTCCTGAGCAAAATGACAACGATGCTGGTGCTTTGAGTTGTCCTCGTCTGAAAGAAGGACAAAGGTGACTAAAATCTGCAGACAGGCGTCTGTTTCTTGAACTGTGCAGAACCGCCTGCTATTTAGGTCTAAAGAAGCAATAAAAAGTTAACTGGACAGTTTTACTGAATGACTTATTAAGCAACTCAAGTTTCTGTGAGACACAAAGCAAGGTACTTTGCAAGGAACAAGAGCACCTTTCTTTAACATTTCTGTCTGATTATGATAGGTGTGTATTTTAACGGAGAGACAGGAGAGTAAACTGAGGTATACAATTCACAATGGCAAACATTTACATTACAGGTGGAGCCTGTAAGTACTAGTTTCAAAACAATGAAAATGTTTAAGTTACCTATGTTTTGTGTGCTAATATTTAAGGCAAATAATTCTAATGCAGCCCATACAACATTGCATGTGGGCTAAAATTATTTTTTAACATTTTTTTATTATTTCTGAAGTTTTCTGAAGCGTTTCTGGTCGAATTAAAATTTTTATAAAGTTAAATAGTTCTCAGGTTTTGAGCCCAATTGAATGCCAAGGGGAATTTCCTTTGTTGGATGAAAAAATAAGTATTAAAACAGCATTTTTTATGTTTTTGTACTTCCAGCATTCACAAAAAGTTGTATGTTTTTCTTGGGGAGAAACTGCAACTGAAGTAAAATAACTCATTTACTGGATTAAAAAGTACAAGCCTGAAGCAAACTTTATCAGCTTTCAAAAACTGGGGTTTATGGGAATATTTTTGGTATGTGGGAATTAAGTTCTGTTATTGTCTAACTTAAAACTGGGACCAAGTCGCCAGAGCAGAAATGAAGAAAATCAAAAATCAAAACAACGAATTTCTGACAAAATAGTGATTTTTGTTGTGGGGAAACCCAAAGCTGATTAGCATAGAGTCTTTTTTTTGGCTATTCAGACGCTCATTATTGGTTTAGGCCAATAAATTGCACATTTGAAAGGAGCAAATGGAGATATATTATTCATTTTTTATTCCCATGTGTTTGATTATTAGAATCCACACTTTCACAATCTGTTAATACCTCAAAATGTCCCCGATAAGATTCGCTCCTGGTTTTGTTGTGACTTTTCACTTGTTTTTTTTAACTATCTCGTACCAAAAATGGAACCACAAAAACAATTCAAAAGCAGAGGTGATATCTTCTGCTGAACAATGCTATCTCTTTCCAAGAAAGACTTATGATGTCGTAACACCATTTAATTTAACCTCACTACGCTTTATTTATGATAATATATACATATAATTAATCCTCAGCAGCAAAGCATGTAAAAGTGTTATTTCTAATAGCCTGCATCATAAGAAAGCCAATAAAAAGACTGATTTGAAGCTTTCATTTAAAAGGAAATATATATATGTGCAGTTTCATACTGTAAGCATGTACCATGTTATGAAGAATACTAAATATAATTCTGACAAAGTGGCATGGCAAAATTTCTCTTGCCGCTGTGGGTGTGAATAATCAACTCAACCACATGCAAAAATCTCGTTTTCTACACCCACATTTATGCCAAAACCAAACTCTTGGCTCCCTCAGACACTCTGTGCACCTGCATAGATATCAGCCACTAAGTAGATTTAGAGTCAGCATTCAGGGACTAGTTCAGGCTAAACGGCAGATGGATGCGTTTTGGCAGTGGGTTTCATTACAGCCCGTCACTCAAATTCACCTTTCCCAAAAAGCAGATGAACTGCCATCACCTTGTCTTTCTCTCTCTGGATTGCATAAAACATGAAACTTCAACAGTCTTTTGCAGAGATCACACCAAAGCCCCAGTTCCTGATTATTTATAACAGTCATTTGTCTCTCTTGCTGTGACATGATGAAGCCAAAGGCAGGCCAACGGTGAGCAGCCACAGACAGACACGGGGGAGGAAGAAAAACTGAAAGAGTATGGTAAATGAGGTTAAAGGGGAAGAAAAGAAAGGGGCCGGTTCAAAGCCTACTTCTGCATGTCAGAACCTTTCTCCGGGGCAAATAGGAGAACAAGGGCCTCACTGCAGCCTGGCAGCCAGAGCTGCTCCTTGAGCAAATGACTCCTAATCAAATTTGTGTGATTTCTGGACTGTGAGGATAAAAGAGTCTTCTTTCACCAAAGGGACAGAGACAAGAAACATTTAACAATCTACTATCCCTCTGCTGATCTTTGCAGTAGCTGTTCACATGACAGACTATCTACCCACACCAACAGCCCTTGGCAAAGCACACACTGGCCTCTCTCAGCTGTGAAATATTACCACCTGAAAGGGAGAGATAAAACTTAGGTTTATGGGCTTCCTCAAATGGATCACGGGTGGATTTCGTCCACAGTTTTGCAACATTCACAGTGATTTGCAGTGTTCCTGTGCCAAGTCAAATATGGTTGCAGAAGAAATTTGATCGAGTTGTTGCATTATCAAAGAACTTTAACTTGGCCACTGAAGGTAAAAAACAAACAAACTTGGATTTCCAATACACAGGGGAATGATCGTGAAGGGATATTTAAAAGGAAGCTCTGTTTGCGCGACCCGTGTCCCACTCACTGCCCGCCTGGATCCCGGAGCACGCTTCCTGTTAGCCTGCTAAATTGACTACACACCCACGCTTCTGCCTCCACAGAGTCCCCCATTAACCTCATCCTCCCACACTGGCAGAGCACAGCTTGTGTTCATGTACGGAGGATGTAAACATGAAAATTGCTAAGTCAAAAAACAAAGGGGAGGACCTGTCCTGCCATCCATGTGTTTGATTTAGATTTTCTCTCTCATGAGCATTATGTTCTAAAACACCTGCCCAGATCCAAACAGCCGAGTCTGATGAAAGCTAAAATTCAAACCTGAATCACTTTGTGTCACAGATCTTTATGAAACCTTTGACTTACTCCTGCTCTAAAGAAACATTTTTAATCAATTTCTGCTACTGTGAAGTATATTTACATCAGGATAAAAACAAATGTTTTAAATAATTTATTAAAAAGCTGCAAAACACTTTATCAACCATTAACAGTAACAGATATTATTAATAACCACATTTGTTGGTAATCAGCTGTAAGTAGATTTTGGAAAATTACCTAAAATTGGCAGCTGTCAATGTGGTTAAAGAGTCTCCAAAGTGCATACAAATTAATCCCTGGTTGTTATAAAATATCCACTCTGTTCTGTACTCAAAAAAGTCAGGTACAAAATCATTTTGAAATTTGTATGAACAAAAGAACCAAATTACATGAGGTACGAAATGCTGAAGGAACAAAACGACCAGCATCTGGAAAACGAGAGAACTGGAGCAGGAGAAATAGTAAAAAACAGTCTTGAAACAAGAGATTACAGTCAAACTATAATACATAGCGAGTTTCCAAAGTTTTGATTTTGAGGGAACTATAGCTTCCATTAGTTTGTTTTCACTATAACATGACTTTGGACTAGCCTGGCAGTTCTTCTACCTGTCCCTCTCCGGTGTCTGCAGGAATACCTAAATGCAAAGAGAAATGTGTGTAGCATGACAACAGAGGCTTGAACGAAGTTTCCCTTTTTATACAATTGTTTTAATTTTATTTGCTGATGCATTTATTCCACTGACCTGCAGAAACACCTTTTCCTTTTAGTCAAATCACAAACTGCAGTATAATTTTTTTTTTCTTCTTTTGTTTTAGACAGGTGAGAAGCTGGAACAAGCCAATGCTTTTCTTAAAACATGCCTTGAATAATAATAAAAAAAGAATATCTTTGGTCTAAAACATCTCCACTCTACATTATGCAATACTTGCAAGTATTGCAACTATTAAGCTAGAATTCTGTCTTTTTTCTCTGTACCCCTGGTCCATGTCTCTTTTTGTCTTTTTCTTGTGAACTGGCGATATATAAACTGCACCAATTAGAATACAAAAAACAACAAGAAAACAAACAAACAAAAAAAAAAAAAATCACATACCTAATATAACATGGTCAGACTGAGAATATCAGTGCAAATTTCCCATAAAATTCTTGAACTATTCACAAACTAGCCCAGGTTGTGTTCAAACATTCAAAATCCAATTCAGGCCCAATAAATCCATTGCAACAAAATCCAGACATTTAGTCAGATTGGGATCCAATCCGATTAAATTAGAATGAAAACACAAAATTGTATTCTTGAAAATAAAAATATAGTATGTTCGAGTCTCTTATGCTGTATAAAAAAGATGAGTAGATCAAAACACCTAACATGAGAGCATCTGGAACTGATTCCAGAATGGCCTAACACTACAAATAAAAAAGGAAACACAAAAAAGAATGTATTACTAAAGAACATACGAGGACATTTACATGAAAACTGGTGTGTATTTAAGTGCACTCTTTGGATAAAATGCATTTCTCAGTCAGAACTATTAAATATGAATGCTGGATTAAAAAAAACAACAACAAAAAAACCCAGCAATGCTGATTTCAACATGTTGATGGCAAAGGTCCATTATGGAGTGAGGAATCCAGGAGGGAAAAAATATTGCTGTAATCCGGAGAAGGATTTCAAATCTACACTAAATTGATTGTGAAGCATGAAGAAACGATTCAATATCATTCCTTCACAGGGAGCTAAGCAGAAGTTGTCAGGGATTACAGAGCAAAGGGAAGGGCTGGAAAGCACATTTTAGCTTCCAGAATAAATTGAGAGGACGGCGCTCTCAATCTGACTAAATGTTTCAGTTTCAGCATCGCTGGCAGTAGCTGTTGTAGCTTGAGACAGAACTGGCAAATGTGCTTACTCATTTACTTTTATATTTTGCAGTAGGATATCCAGAATAGGCAACTCTCGACTGTTTTCAATATTTCTTCCTTTATAAACTACATCAATGGTGCAAGAGAAAAAGATTGGTTCTAATAATATTCAAGATTTTTAACCGATTTCCTAAACATCTCAATTTTGTTGATCTGGCACTAACGTACGTAAAGTTTTATAAATTTATAGAGAGTCAACAGAACTGCATTTCTGTTTATAAGCATAATATAGACATGAATAATTTAGCTGATGATATTGACTCTCAATAAATGTAACATATGATGCAGTTTTGAAAAAGCGAAACACTAATTAATCCTCTTGAGAACGTCCAGGAACGCTCTGGATTCCGACCATCCTTAGGTTTTCATGCAAGTTACATGAAATTATAAAATACTTCCACAGGCTGAACTTACGTAGCTAAAACTTTCCAGTCAGCAGCAAAGTAATTGCTCCTAAATGGACTAAGCCTGCAAAATGTTCTTGTGATAATAGATGCTATTACATCCCATTATATTACTATGTCTTATAAATCTCGGAATAATTTTAGTAAAATCAGTTTTTTCTAACAAAAATAACATTAATGCTAAAATTATGAGACAGCCTAACCAAAATGGTGAATAAAACCCATCTTAGTAAACATGCAGGAAAGAAAGCGGATTCCTCTGGTATTACTGAGAAACAGGGAACATTTTGTTCTCAGAGCTTTCACATAGAAAGTTTTTAGCATCCAGGCTACATTATCGACTCGCGTCTGTAGTGACATAACAGTCTGTCGAAAAATTTCAGCTTCTATGCTGAAAGTAATTTAGACAGATACAAGCACAGAAAGTGCGCGCTGGCATGCAGAGTCTAGGAACAGTAAAATGTTTATTGCAAGAGGTTTGCTAATGAGTTACAGTGTATTCTGTAGCCGGAGAGAACGTCAGTGCTCTCCAAGAACAGAGGGATGCCATCCATTCCAGGAGGCCTTCCACTTGTGGGTGTGCCAAGCTTGCTGCTAGTCTGAGATAAGCATCTAATTATTCATCTAAATCTGTGATTCTCAACCTGGGGGGCCTGGGGGCACCAAGCATCTCATGGGGCAAAGGCTTTAGGGACAAGAAGAAACTGTCTGCATCAAAAACTGTGGGAACACACAGATTTGTCTTTTAGAAGAATGTTTATGGAATTAGAAATATTTGAATAATTAAAGATTATATTTAGTAATTTTGTATTAACACTAGAAAGGTGCATTTTTTAAATCAAAACAGTGTTCTCTCTGGATTAATCAGTAAACCCAATAAGAAGACTCAACATAATGAACATGTGAAAGCTAGTTAGTAACATACGATGCAGCCCTCAGACTAAAACCAGAGTAAACACTGATATACTTCTGGTTTTTTTATTTTTAGAAATTAGTCAAAAAGTGATGTCTAAACTTAAAAACAAATAGTCTACTTGGTTTTTAGATTATGCTTTAACAACCAAATCTAAATAAATATGTTTATTAAAGATTGTAAAACTATATTTCAATACAATGACGGCCTGAGAACAGAGTTAAAAGCATAAACAGTTGTATGAATTATTCAGCTCAGGTTTGACCTGCATAAATATTTTACATTGGGAAATTTGGATGGAAACACACCAAAGAGAAAAGATTGTCAAGCTGTGATGGTGTGAAGCTAATTACAGTCCTTACATAAAATATCTTTTCTGTCACTTTGTTACCATCAACTCTCCATAATCATTTAAAGTGAAGTAGAATCTGAAAATAACATTTTTAACTTTGTGTACGGGCATTTATTTAAAAATAAATAAATAAATAAATAACTTAGTTACAGTTGGATATTTACATATTACAATACAAAAAAAACTATTACAGGTTTGATCATTGTAAGGATTTTAGACAAGTAACGAATGAAGAGAAGCTAGTAGAACGCTAATATTAGCATGAGAGGACATTGCAATGTTTATAACAGTCATTAAAAAGTCATACGTTTTTCTGTCTGCCAAGTCATGCAAGCTGCTGTTAGCATGTCTTCTTCATATGACTGGAAAAAAATATTTTAACAAGATCAAGCCTCATGATCTCATTACTCTCCCAGAAAAAGCACAACAATAAATCTAAATCAATTCTGAATGTGTTAAATATGCACTCACGCACACCAAATGGTTTAAATTATGAGTTTATGCGAATCAATACTCTGACATCAGCACTAAAAGCAGTATGTTAGGGGGAAAGATGATGGGATGACGTAAGATTTTAATAATAATGAATATTCTGTCACAAAAACCATTAAGTTGGTGTCCTTTGTCACTACAAAGCTATTAGACACATATTTCAAGATATTAGGACATCAAGAGGAAAAGACAAGTCCTTGGATCAGTTATAAGAAAGAAAACCAGCCAACATGGGGGGAGACCAAAATTGATAAGAATGAAATTAGAAACAGATGAGAGAGAGGAGAGTCACGGTTATAGACTGTGAAAGAGAAAAAAGGGGGAAAGTGAGAAAGAAGAGAGAGAGAGAGAAGCAGAGAGAGGCATAAAAACTAGGTCAAGTCACATGACTGGGATCGAAAGCAGGCAGGATTAAATATCCTACAGCATGTGGTCATTTACACAACAAATGTAGATTTCATTTTATGAATCATTTCTCTACCATGGGGTCTGAGGCCTGGCAGAGCGAGCACGATGCTACGCTGCCTGGCTGGTTGGTGGCAACGCTTTTCACTGCGAACAAAAAAACAGAGTATTAAAGACTTGAGCGGGCTCTTCCCTCCGAGACAGGAAACAAAGCCGGAGCCCGGGATAGCATGGAAATGATCATAACAGGACAGGACATGGTTCCAGCGTCAGACAGCTTCCATTGTGACAGACTAATGGCTGTAACATGCACTGCCCATTATGCTTGATAAATTCAGAGGAGAGTGAAATGTTAGGAAACAAAGATGTCATGGATTCTAACTCTGCATTTAAGGACGCCGAACGTGTGCGGATATTTTTACGTGTACAAACGGAATTCAAGCAATTGAACATGCAGTTATTAAAAAAAACTCAAATTCAGGCCACTTGATGGTGACGTTAACTAAAACAGTCTTATTGTGACTCAAAGCCTGCCTGGTGGAATATCAAACCTATTAGGGAGTCTAACAAACACTTTAATGTAGGGTGACATGTCGTGAGAAGGGAAATGTCACTGGTGCCCCGTTATCACTTGCTCTGCCACATCCAGAGATGAAACTATGCCTGCCAATCAAGCCCTGAACAGCAGACTAAGCAGATAATAAGCTAACTCAATCCCCCTGAAGCCCAGGATACCAAATACAAATCATTCATCCACATCTGTGCTGATTAAGGAGCAGCAAGCACAGAGATGTGCTCTACTGTCCAAGAAAGGGTGGAAAGTGAAGATAAAATCTGGTGTTACAGTTACTGTTTGAATAAGTGAATCCTGAGCTAATCCAAGTGATGAAATGTTGCCAATCACCCCAATCAACAACTCTGGAAAATGATGCATCTGTCACCTTATGTGAAAGTTCTTATAGGGAGATATCAAAACTAAAAACTATTTAGTGCATCTATGTAATGATCTGTTTCACATCTGCCACAACAATTCTAAGTTATTTTTAGAAACTAGTTCTAGCTATTAATGATACTCCACTTGCTGTCAAAAGATAAAATAAAACATATGAGCTGGCACAGTTTTGTGTGCCTTTAGGCTCGACATTGATTAGTCTGTACACTGGAGAAAACCAACAAGAACAAAAACAAAACAAGAAGTACTCGCCAGGTTTTCTTTGGCTGGATGTAGCCAATTTGATTGCAGTGGTTTAATTTTGATTGTGACAAATAAATGTTACATCAAATCACCTTTCAAAAAGTCTATAACCATTTCTAAAACTGGCCTTTGGGCTTTTGATGTGTGTTACTAAACAAAGCCCTAAAAAATTATATCCATCCATCCATCCAGCCCAAACTTTCCTCTGTCTGATTAAATCCATGAAAATTAAATACCAGGTATAAAAATGCATTTTGTATTCATTTTTACTTTAAATTTCCACTCTGTTGCACAGAACTGTGAATGCAGTCACTGCCTTAAGGAGTTCCTGACCATTTGCTTTGGACATATTTAAACAATAACTTCACTTTGAATCTATAGACTTTAATGATAAAAAAGAAGGCTCTTTGCTTATCTTCAGAGATTTGTTTGAAGTTATGCAGAGTGAGAACACAGTCCCCCAGGCACAAAAAAACAAAGCTGCAACAAGAAGAATCCGCTTTATCTTCATGTGGTGAAGAGATTCAGGTCAAAGGGTGAGGCACCTTTTCAAGGATATCGAAATGTCACAGCGCATGTCTACCTGCAGAAACCTCAACATCTGATGGGCCAAGTCAAGCATAAGGCTGATCAGAAAATATTAAGTCTGCCTCCCAGGGTAAAGAAATAAAATTACATCTCAAATAACAATTACATACAGAGAGAGACAGTCCGTCAGAGCAGTTTAGAGCTAAAAGGAGGTGAACGCTTTGAAAAAGCAGGATTCAAAGCAGCAAAGTTAATTTGGATCAAAAGATGGGACACTGGACGAGATAGAGGAAGGTCAGGCTGCAGGGCTGCACAGATCATCTGCATACACAATAACCTGAGGGCACGGAGAAAATGTTTTCCCGATGTAGCTTACTCTAGAGGCCGTGTGCCTTACATGACCTCTGTGCTGACAGATTTAAAATTTAAAAGGAAGAAAAACCCATGTCATCATGTCTTTTGGGGAGAAAATCCTGTTTGTACAGCCAAGTTCTGCCTGGAGTCTTTATGTGCGAGTTTCATGTGTTTTATACAATTGACCCTCTTTTAATCAATTACATGCCGACACACAAAAAGCCTCAGCACACCTGCATAAAGAACTGCGCTCTTTTAACAGAGGAGGGATCTGAGTTTACATAATCTAACACGTACAGTCAACTGTATCATCAACATCAGCATTCCTAGAAAGGAGCACAACTTGTCAGCTCAGCCAGGCAGAAAGATGTAGGCCAACTTCATATCAACACGGGCAAGAGGAAAGAAAAAAAATCAAAGTCAAAATTTAGCTCCATACCTGCATGGAGACTGGGATAAATGACAAGGTATTTTCTGCACCATGAAGATAGCCAGATGATGCAGTGTAATGAAACTGTTTGACATGTTCTCTTCAACTAATGAATTAAAGCTTCTTTAATTGCCTGACTTGTCTTCATTGAATTTCCCAATCTGTCTCTTCTTGCTACTTTCATTTATCCCCTCCTGTTTGGGATCTCTTTCTTCCTGTCTTTGCTCTCTGTCTCTGTTTTCTCCCTATGAATGCTGGCCTGCTCCTGCTGGTGCACACCAGGGCTTTGGCAACCTCGGCATCAGAGAGCCCATCAGAAAACATTGATGAATCTCTTTTGATCGACGTGGCCTACCATGTTAAAACGTGCAGCTGGTCGCTCTGTAGCTCTACCGTCCACACTCGCTGATACCTGCCCTCCAGCGACCCCATGAGGAGTCTCGTCCAGCTTAGACAGAACGCTCCCTGAGCTCCTCTGAACCCTAAACACTAACAAACACAAGCTTGCTTTGGTAGAAAATGAACAGAAAAACGTGATCTTGTGATCTTTGCATTAAGGACAGAGAAAAGCTTGCCTGTGCAGCTATATCATACTGTTACGTAGGTGGATGCAGCACAGCAGATGCTTCAATTTTAACATTATTATATCATTCAAAAGGCACTTTTCTCTGAGATTTCTTTTAATCACATTTAATCATAGAGTGGGAGCCAGATATCCTGAGCTGTCATAGTTATGTTGCTATAGGACACTCTGACCAGATTCCTTTATTCCGCTGTTTTCCAACCACGTTCCAGCTATGCATTATTCAAAATAATTGCTGCCATTAAACTTTGGGTTCTGGCTCAGTTTTCTTTTTCTTTGAAGGAATGTCTATGCCAATAATTCAGTGTTTATTTGTGTCTCTTCCCTAGACGGAGCCACTTTTGGGGCTTTGGCTGCCACTACCTTTTTGTATTCTTTGTTTTTCTTACTTGTAGAAGTTGCAATTAATTTTGTGTTCTCTAGCTGTGTTTCTATCCAATAGAAAGGACCACTGGGACAGCTCTTCTGTGTTTACTGGTGTCTACTTTCTGGACAGTCAGTCACAGACCTATTGTTGCCACTAACTTTGTATACTACCTTTGTTTTTTCTACTAATAAAAACTTCTCCTGGTACTGTGCTTGTGTTTAACTTTGTCTTTTTTTTTAAAAAAAAAAAAGAGAGTACACAAATTAATTGTGTGTACTCTCTTGTCATTTCCCATTGAAAGTACACCTTTCCTATGGTTGTGTGCTTAGCTCTGACAATTAGCTCTTGTTTCTTTTAAACAGAATAACACCTTTAGACCAGGGCTGTTTTCTTCTGTTGATCTGTTCTTGCTGATCAAGGCAGACGACTGCTCACTCTAAGTCTCAATCGGGTTCTGCTGATAAAAATAGCGTATCCTTTCCACTGTTGCTCAGGTTGAAGGATTCCTATGTAGTCAGTGAGTCGGTTCAACTGTTTTTACTCATTTGATATTATTCGTCGATTGTACTGCATAATAATTTGGACTGAATTTGATTGTTTTGTTTTGTTTTGTTTTGTTTTAAGTCTGACTACACAACTGGAGTGTATTGGAATGTAATTAATCTGACTCCTTCTGGATATGAATTGGACCTCAAAATGTATTTTCTTATAAATTTGCAGTATACTGAATGTGTAGAAAGAAACTGAACTGAATTGAATTAAAGGGGACTTGTCTACATTTAAAAACAAAAAGTCTAGTCTTCATGCTTCGAGTTACAGGGCCCTGTGAGAAGAAAGTGCTGTGTTTTCTTCTTTTCTCCCCCCAAGTTTTATGAGGGGTTGTGTTTGGCTCAGGTCTGGTCTGAGTCTGGATCCACAGCCGGTGCCCTCCCGCTCCTTTGCCACTTAATTAGCCAAACCTCGCACAAAGGGGAGTTGGTCACATGGGCCCAATTTGGTGCGCAATAAAGTCTGCGAGGGCTCAACATACATTACTTTGAGAGTATTTACGTGGCTGCCGCATTAAGGTAAGTGACTTTGAAGATGCAGAAAACGGGACAAAGAAGAAATAAAGATGGGGGGAGGCGGTGCAAGTGAGGAGGGAAAACGACTGAAATGAAAGGAGGGGACCCTAAAATTCCAGGGAATTTTTCCAGATGTTGCACAAATATTCTGCTGAGGCAATCCAGATGTGCTGACTGTTTATTCCCTCCTCCTGCTTGCTGTTCCAATGGCTTCTCTTTCTTTTCTACAACCTCTCCGCCCCTGTCTCCTTCAAGCAGTTCACATTAACTGTTCTCTGATAGTGCCTTTTAAGTGAAGGCTTTAATAGCCCCTAGGGCACCTCAGCATTCACGAGGATCCTGTAATAAACATCCACTCTCATTCTCTACTGCTGTTATATGTGTGTGCATGTCTGGAAGAAAGACGAGCTAACGTGGTTTTATTGGAACTTTGGATCAATTATCAATTAATTTTGTATCAAAAAAAAAAAGAAAAAGTAAGAAGCTCCCCCCATAGGAATTAGACAGAATGTGGTAGACTAGCTCAAGTGAAAACTAAACAAAAACATCCGTCCTACTTCCTTTTCCTATTGTTTTTATTCCCCCGTTTCAATCATTTCTCCTCACCTCCAGACAAATGCTGTCATGTCTGCTGAAGCCGCTCCTCTCCCACAGAGGGTGACCCAGCCACAACCCCTGACCTTAACTCTCCCAGACAGCACAGTGACTCTCAGCTGCACCACCATTCGCCGCTCCACATATATCAGTTCATCAAAATCTAGCTGTCAGGGGGATTCTCATCAGATGACGGAAAGTCGTTTTCGGCTCAGGTGCCGAAGCAAGTTGGCCGCTAATCGGCGGGTCGGATATTAAATCTCCCGCTGTCCAGTGACTCCCGACAGCTGATCAAAATTGAAGGCTGCCGTTTGCTGACTGGAGCAGATCCAGCATGCTGTGGGGATGCTTTGCTACAGCAGGGGCAGAAAAGCTAGTCAGAGTTGAGCTGAGTGGAGCTAAATACAGGGCACTTCTGGAAGAAAACCTGTTTGAGGCTGCAAAAGACTGGAGATTGGCACTTTTTAGCAGAGCAATGAACATAAACATATAGTCAGGGCTGCAGTTGGAATGATTTAGATGAAAGCATAGTTGTGTAAGAAGGGTCTTGTCAAAGTCCAGACCTAAATCCAGCTGTGAATCTGTAACAATGCTTAAAAATTAATTTTTGCAGATGTTCTGCATCTGAGTTTGAAAGATTTTTCACAGAAAAAATAAATCTGTCTCTAGATGTGTAGAGCAGGAAAAGATACTTCTAAAAAGGCTTTCAGCGGTAATTGTAGTTCTGCAAAGTACTGATTCAGCATAGCTTAAAACAAATGCTTTTCAAACCTTAATTTGTAGAAATAAAACTAAACTAAACTAAAACTTACAATGTTTCCTTTCCAGTTCACATTGTATTTGCTCCTTTGTATTGGTGTATCACTCAAAACCCTGATAAGATATCTTGTTACGTTGATTTTAATACTGGCAAGGGAGTTTAAAGAGGTATGATTGTTTTGTTTTTTTCAGTCAGATGCTGTATATTTATGCCAGGAACCAAGGAGGCGTTTTCATTTGCTAATTTCTTGTAATTTGCATGTAAAATATATGGCTACCTAACATGTTTTTCCACTGCTACAATCAGAACACCTAGCTTTCCTATCCATGAAATTAATTATTCATGACCAGGTTTTTTTTTAATTCGGACCAATCCTGAAAGAAAAACAAGTTTTCACTCTTGA
The DNA here is from genome assembly GCA_903066815.1 of Brachyrhaphis roseni. Lineage (NCBI taxonomy): Eukaryota > Metazoa > Chordata > Actinopteri > Cyprinodontiformes > Poeciliidae > Brachyrhaphis > Brachyrhaphis roseni. The sequence continues at coordinate 56,038 of CAEFZY010074199.1, forward strand.
ACTGAGTTTCACTTGAGTTTGAAAACTGCTATGAAGATATTTTTTTCAACACTTTCTTACTACAACAACTATAGTGGCCCTCACTGATGCTTACCATACAGGAAATGAGCGGACGGCGAAGGGGGGAAGGCATGCAGAAAACGTTTTCAAGATCAGAAATCTGATCTTGAAAACGTCTGATGGGGGGGGGGCGCAAGTTCTTCCGATACACCAAGCGATGTTCCATGAAGTTATTTTTACCATAAGCAATTAATTCAAAAGCAACAGAGTAGAAGAATTTAGATCTCTAGATTTTAAGATTTGATCTAAATATCTGTCACCTTTCCCCTGTTCTCACTACTTTGCTAAAAGACAAAATAAACTAACCTAAATGTGACACTTGAACTTGTCACGAGTCGTTTCTAAATGCTGTAAGCACTTTGGTATGTAGAACTGCATTGACAAAGACACAACCAGCACCTGCACGTCTGAGTCTCTCTATCTAGTTTACCTGGCTGTTCAACTGTCTTCCACAAAAACAGCACATTGTGCTAAAATCGTAACAATAAAATGAATAAGAAGACATTATGCTTCACTGGAACTGAGATTTACGAATCTGCACTGAATTAATTTACATTTCAAGGGCACTTTTATTCCAAAAGCACCCTTTAAAAATCTATTTAACAGTAAAGCCTATAGAAGAAAGTCTTTTACCACATTAAAAGAAGTTAAGGCTTCTTTCCTTTAAAAAAAATATTCTGATTAAAGACAAAAAAGTAAACTATGCAGACAAAAGAATAAATATGCTGTTTTAGGTTTTATCCGTTTACTTTGTTGTATGTTTTATGCTGCAGTCTTGGCCAGGTCATTCTTGGTAAAGAGGTTTTTAATTTAATCTACTATATTATTTCCTGGTTAAATAAAGGATACATACATATTTCAATGTGGTGCAACACAATGAAAACTTTTCGTCTGTGACCTTCAAATTTTGTCCAGTTAAAGCCACAAATTTCAATGCATTTTATTAAGAATTTATATGACAGATAAAAACAAAGGTTAAAAGCAGTCATTTGGTTTATGTTTTGCTATGTCATGTTTTAGACATGTATTATTTAGTCTTGACTAGGTCATTGTATAACATGCTTTAACCAATACAATTTCATTACAGCACTGGCAGCATGTCTTTCACCATTGAGTTCCAACAGATTCTCCACCAATTTTTCTTGTATTTAGCTCAAGCCATCATCTTCCCATCAATGCTGACCAGTTTCCCTGTTCTAGCATGATGCTGCCACCACCATATAAACCCATTGTTCAGGATGGAGTGCTTTGCTACTTTTAGTGTTTTGGATGTTAGCTGAGTAGTTGTGATTTCTTGGTGTCCCATATATGACACGTTCCCAATGTTATCTGTAATAAACCTCTGAGGCCTTCACAGGAAAGCTGCGTTTATACTCTGGCAAAATACACAGAGTTGGACTTTACCAATTAGGCTGGCATCTGGCTAATTTTATTTTATTTCAGATCAGGTTCAAAAAGACTGTGAATAAAAATGCACGCCACACTTTTCAGCTTCTTCAAAATTCTTACAACCTCATCCCTCTCTTTTACAATGTTGGTCTTGATTGCACAGTCCTAATAAAGCACAATGAAGTTGTGTTTTTATGAGACTTCATGTGTAAATGTTTAAGGGGTGTGTATCCGCTATTGCAAGGGACTGCAAGGGCAAGTACAAAATCAGATGTACAAGTATTGCCGTTGTGTAGATTTTCCAGATAGACGGCCCTTCCCCCTCTCTTCTCAGCACCGTTTACCCTCTGGCCATTGGGAACATTCCTGAAACCAGACGGTCGCAGCAAGGTGTTTAACTATAGGTGACAAAGCCCTTTGGACTCCTGTACATGTGCATACGTCTCTGTCTGTGTGTACATTTACAAACAGGTGTATGTTTGTCTGTTTCACGGGGTGTCTGCGTGTGTGTGTGTACTAAGGGGCCGAGAGGCCACAGTCTGGGCGGATGTACTAACATGCTAGACCTGCAGGCGTCAACAAATGGTTAATCGCTCTTTCACTACTGCAGGCAGAGCAAAAACCCACAGAGGAACTCTGTTATCTGACATGAGATCTTTTTCTCTGGTCTCAAACATGCATGGCAGTTAGTGAAAATACTGCGAAGACAACAAACTGTTAGACCGAAAAGGATGAAGTCTGCGTTTATAAAAGTAGAGCCGGCTTGCCCTGATACTAATCCATCTGTCGGTATCGATGTATGTCTTACGTCTGATGAATAACCCAGAGTGTTTTATAGTTCCTCTGATACATTTTCTGTTTGTTATAATTACAGTCTTAGCATTTACCCCCTTGGAAATCAAAAAAAGCAAATCTGGCTATTCCATTGCAGCACGGACATCATTGAGAACTATAATGCAAAAGAGACTTTCTCTACATAAACTGAACATACGATATGGATTGCAAAAATTGTGTTTTTACTTAAATTCTTTCTATTAGGAGAATCATATGAAGACCTATACACACAGGTGTTTAACTGATGAACAATTGGAAGAAATTCGTCTTTGCTTTCAAGTGTGTTTCTGATTGACCCATACTCTACCAAGGCTTGAAGTATTTTTTTTCCACAATGCAGGAGTTTTTTTTCTGTCTTTGGGACATTATTGACAAATATCAGTGAGACCAGACCTTAATAACTTCTTATGTAGAAAATAAAGTGACAACAATAAAACAGAAAACTTACATAAAAGTAAAAACGTACAAGAAAATTGGTCACATCTAATGACCTATAAATGTAACAACTAATTACATCAACTGTTTATTCTATTCATTTTTTGAAGTAAAATTTTGACTGACTATTTACTTTCCAAATGCATGAAAATTCTGAAAACTGCTATATTCAATCTGCACTGTCTCTGTTGTCACTCTAACTACAGAGCCATTATCGCATTCAAGACACTAAAGCAGGCTGCTGACGTTTCCTTGGAGACGCTTTTATGAGAAAGCCTTTGAAAGTCAGCAACAAGTCCTGAGAAAAGCTGAAATAATATAATGAAATGACAAAACAGCATGGTAGTCATGTTACCTCAGGCAGCTTGGAAACGGCATGCTATTTGCACGCTGCAACATGAAAGAAACCACCGTTTGAGTCTTTTGGAACTTAAAATGAAAACACACCAGATCTGTTGCAACAAGGGAAGAGAAAGAATAGGATGCACAAGAATAGGACTACAAGTTCTCATATAAGTGTAACAAATGCAATAAAATAAACAGATTAATTATGTTAATTTTGGCTTTACTGTGCAAACACAAACTTAACAAAACCTTCATAAACACAATCTGAATGAGTACTATCTCTCAAACTCTTCAAGAATGCAACAAAAGGATAAAAAAGTTGGAAAACGTCATTCTGTTATCAGCATGAAGGTTAAAATTTAGCATTTGATGTTTTCCGATTCACCAATATACTGCCGAAGAGAATTCTGCTTAAATTAAAACTATTAAAACTACATGGCTGAGAAGTGAGGCTTGCAATGTTATATACAAATGTACTAAAAATATTTTGTGTTGAGCTAGAGCATATTTCTTTTAACTTGTACATCAAATTAAAGTGTTATTTTATGCCAGGGTTTCAGTGCAGAACTCTACTTCCTGTGACACCACTTTAACAATGTTGTGCATAAAGCAACATCAAAACAAAACAGCACAGGAGGCACAGACAAACCACAGTTTCTATGATTACTCAGCTTTTTGGGAACATCACAGCTTCTCAGTTTTATCTGTGCACAGTTCAGCAGTGATAAGTTGAGCAACTTTCTTTTCCTGAAACTTAATTACTTATCGCACCATCTACTGAGGAATCAATATTGTGCCAATTCTTCTGTGTAAAATAACTCGGGCTCAGTTAGTTTGGACTGAGAATGTGAATGTCAACTGGATTTATGTCTGCTTTGATTAGAACATGTAGTAGATGTCTTGCTTTTGTTTTGTGCTAGTTGAGGACAAATAATTGCTGCAAAGCCAGTGACTTGATGCAGAGGAGTTGAGCTCCATAAATAGGAAATAAGAAACTGAAAAAATTAAAACATTTTTGCAAAGTCCCTTGAGACAACATTTGTATAGAATTGAAGCTACTGAAAAAAAAACTGAACTGAATTTAAAATTCTTTGTCCTGATGAAGAAAATAATCCCCATAGTATGATGCATTCACCGCTATGTTTCACAGTTAGTATGGTGTGTTCAGTGTGATGTGCAGTTCAGATTTTCCAATTTTTATATATTATTTCGTTAGTTAGTTGACCTGAAAAGGCAGTTGGATGTACTGGATGAATTTAGGGGCTTCAAGGGGTTAAATACAAACTCATGTCATGCTTTTTAGATTTATTATTCCTGCACTACTTTCCTAATACATAAAATCCACAGAGTTGTGCGATTGCAGTTGGATGAAAATGCAAAAAAAACAAGGAGTATAAATATTTTTCGCAATAGATATTGATAAATAGATTTAAGAAAAAAAGTTTGCAATAGACACCCGTCTGAAGTGTAAAATTACAGACATTGAATCCGCCTCATGATATGAATCAAGGCATAAATAACCGTCAGCCTTCATCTCTCGAAACCTCTGTCTTCTGTTTACACTCAAACACTCATCCATTACCACACAGCCGCACGTGCACACTCAGAACACAACCGAAGTGTTGTGCATGCTGTGGGATTTCCATGGCCTGGTGCCCAGCAGTGCGTGAGAGACTCGTCCTCCCCTCCCATTGGCATCTGGCAAGGTGACAGACAACGGTAACAGCAGTGGTTACTGTGGTGGGTACAGAGGAGGGTGCGGGGGCACACCGGGACAGCTCCTCTAACTGTCGGTGACCTCAAAAAGAAGCTGTGGCGGAGCAGCGCCAAGCATGTTTGTAATTACCTCAATTGGCGTACGCCGCGGCAGATGCTGTTTACATGTATATGCACACTCACGATGTGCGAGCGTCAAAAAAGAGCAGGTATACAGTTTCATTAAAACTGTATATCCAGTTTTAATGAAACTGGATATACAGTTTCATTAAAACAAGTTCACTGCAGGAGTTTAGAGTTCGATCCTTTCGCTTCAAATGATCATGACTCTTCATACACTTTACAATCAAACACGCTAAACACGATCCACTAAAGCTTTGTTCCAAAGAGACATATTTCAGGTAATAAATCAACAGAAATAATGAAAAAAGAATTGCCAATTACAAGCAAGAAAGCATGCACTTAAAGAAATATAACGAGAGAAAGAGCACAACTGATCTTTGATTCACTTGACTCGTCATCTCTTCCAAGCAAATCAACATCAAAGCCAATGCGCTCATAACGGAGTTAATAAACACATCATGACTGCCTGAAAATTCAAAGATAGAGTTGTTTTTTCTTTTCTGCTGAAAACATGCCAGCTGTAAGCTTGTGAAGATGAAGCAAGGCTTCATTTTCACAATAAAGCTTTTATTGCATGTGCTTTTTTTTTCACTGCCTTTTCACTGATGTGCTTACAAGCAGCGTTTAGATTCAAATGAAGAACAGGTCAAGAACTAGCTTTGTGGATTCAATCAAAATTGTGCTTTTGTCTAGATTTGTATTCCAAACCATCAGAAAAATAAAAGATTAAAGATTACCATTCAAACTACCTTATCAAAGATGGAAAGATCCACCATGAGACTGAGAAACTTGCTGATATGTAGATGTGATACAACAAAAAAAAAATTCCCATAACTGGGAAGTAAATTATTTCTATACTAATAACATTGTATAACATACATTGTACTGTATGTTATAGGGTTAGGGTGGGCACTCGTGAGAGAATGCAGCCCCCTCCCAACCTCTCTAATGGACCCCCGCCCTGCCCCAACTCTGCCCACACTAGCACAGCAAAGACCGCGGCTCGGGACCCCCCAGAGTTGCCCGGCAACGCCAGTGAGACGCCCCAGCAGGTCGCCCATTCCAAGGCTTTATCATGCTGTGTAATTCTTTTGCTGCAGGAGGGACTGGTGCACTTCACAAATTGATGTTATCATGAAGAAAGGCTGCATGGCTAAATCTTGAAGCAAAATCTTCAAATATTGGTCTAGATGGGCCACAAAATTAGGCAGCCTGGCTCTCATTCACCAAGAAAATTTGATGGCATAACTGAAAACGTGTGTGTGCAAGGTGGGCTGCAAAACATGCAAACTTATGCTAGAAATGGGGAAAAATTATATTGCTGGAAGCTTGTGAGAGGATACCAAAAAGTTTCATAGTCACACCATTTAAATGGCAATTCTACAAGAAACTAAGGAACTATATCTAAACCTCTTAATTTCCAGATTGATGTAAAAGTTATAACTGTAATTAGATCCAAAATGACCTAAAACAATAAATATTTCCAAATCTCCTCTATGGTGACATCCTTAGAACCTATAATTTGATGTTCAATGTAAAATTTAGGAAGAAAAACACCTCTATGAGTTTCCAACAGACTTTAACGAGGATGCAGAAGTTCACATTGAAGGTGCACTACTCAACATTCCCAGTCTCTTTAGCGTTCTCGGCCAATCCTCCTCGTCTTATTCTGGGACGCAGGCAGAACAGAGAGCGGAGAGTTCTGGCAAAGAGTAGGGGGCAAGCCGACCTTTCTCTCAGTACGAATTATGAGTGTGATCTGCCCCAAATCCCTGCAGAGACTAACGTTTCCACTTCAAAAGAGTGGCTGTACGCATCCTGAATAATACCAGCCCACAAAAAAAGCCATTCAGACACTCAGAGGACCTTCAGTAAACCCTGAAACCACAATGCTTAGATGATTTCCAATAACCGAGGAGGGAAAACGCTCAGAGAAACAACCAAGCTTCTGGCAGAAATTCTAATGAATTGAGTCCACAGGAATTAGGAACACGAACAAAACAAGGTAACAATATTCCCTGCTTGAAAATGGAATATTTACTGTTTTGGATTTTTGATATTCTAAATATTCTTTAGGGATTCACAAAAAGTTTTATGATATCTGAACCTTTTTTTTAGCATTTTGACACATTACAACTGCAAACATCAATGTATTTAAATGGGATTTTATGTGACGGACTGGAAAGTAAAGCAATGAAATGCGGGCCCTTCAATCTGTATGATAGGAGCAATCTTTTAGCAGGACAGCAACTTTAAGCATACAGCAAGAGAATGGTTGCATACATTGAATGGTTTAAAATCACAAAATTCATTAAGTTAAAAATGCAAAAATTAGTTTGAGGTTGTTTTTTTTTAATCTGCTCAACAAGAAAAAAAAAACCCATTTATATATCACTAAAGATTCTAATTATAAATATGGTAAAAATTTGCCAAATTAAGAGAAAAACCAACAACATCCAAATTCGTTTGGTCATCAATTGTTTTATATTTTGTGGGCCAAATATTTTTAATCATTCTTGACTTGTGGTCAGCGGCCAAACAAAATCTCAAGGGACACACATTGGGCGCCCCTGGTTTAAACACAAGCATATTCATGAGTTAAAATGTCCCAGTCAAAGTTCACACACAAGTCTATTTGAGAATCTATGGCAAGGCTTGAGGCTGATGTTCACAGATGGTCTCCATCTAACGTGACTGAACTTGAACTATTTTGCAACAAAGATTAGCTAAAAATACTTGCAGCTGTAATGGCAGCTAAACATGGTTCTGCAAATATTTGAATCAGTGAGGGATAAACACAAACAACTTTTCATAAAACAACATTCGTAAAAAGAAAAATCCTCTCACTTCACAATTCCAAACTATTTCATGCTGGTCTAGCTAATAAAACCCCAATGAAATGCAATAACATTTGTGCTTATAATATCAATGTTCATGGTGTACGTAAACCTCTGAAAAGTACTGTAAACAGAATATTGTTCTGCAAATCTTGCACATTTTTCACTCTTACACTAAACATGTCAATCACAGTGACTCGCATGTTGTGAAACCTTCGAGTCAAAATGCATGTAAGTTGATAAGAACAGAGGTAAAAAAAAAAAACACAGGAAAACAAAAGAATAACAAGCTACTGTCTTGAAATAGTTTAAAAGGAATGAATGCCAAGAGCAAATTCCTAAAATGATCGAGCACGTTGGGGTGTAAAGGTCAAGGTTTGAGGTGCAGAGTTCAGTGCGGCCGTTATCAATAAAGACCTCCTGCCAGTGAGCAGCTCCTTACACAAATAATTAACAAGCTTTTCAGTTCATTCTAGGATTTGTGCATCAGAACTTCTCAGAGCACTTTTTCTCATTCATTCAATATGCAGAGCATAAGCATCTGTGAGCTGCATTTCATACCGGGAGAGTAATTTAAAGAGCAAAGACCTACCATTTCATCTTAAGTCAAATAAACTTCTCCTTAAAACGTAAAGTTTAAGTGGATGGATCACACACAGGTCTGGATGCTTGCACTGTTGCTATAATTGAGGGAAAAATTAATTTTTCCCTCATTTAGCTGGGATGCAACCGTGGGTGAGGGGTGGGAAAGTCCAGGGTGGGCACACAGACGGCAAGCAAGTTTTCTTTGACTTGCTTCAGTTAAAAGGCCTCATGGGTGAGATTGCGAGAGAAAAGAAAGAAAAAAAAGTAGAAAAGAGAGGGAGAGAGCTGTCACTTTAAGCCATTAAGTCTCGCTATAAAACTCCTCCAATAAAAATGACAGCTGCAGCCCCCTTTTATTCCTCAAAAGGGGAGCAAAAGCTTCACATCGGGAACACAAAACTGGACGGCCGTAAAAGACAAACTTGGCCAAATGCTTTTGGCAGAGTAATTTTACCTCACACACACACCTACCTCCCGGCAGACACACAACCTCTCCCTGTATTACCTTTGTTCCTGAGTTATTGCCAGAGCAGGAATGCAGACCATAGAACCCCCCCGCCCCTCCTTCTCCAGACGCACACAGCCGTGAATCCCGCTTTCCCATTAAAGACCATGAACTTCATTGATTTTGGAAATGAGGGCTGGCTAGTTTATATGACTTAGGTAAGCTCACGTGAACATAAAACGCGCTGTGCTTCATAAAATGAAAAGAAATGAACACAGCTATTACAGGTTAAAAAAAAAACCAAGCCCTTCTTTAATAGTACTGAAGACTATTAAAAGCAGGCTTTACATTTTTTAAGCAATGACAGAGTTCATTTCAATGTTTTGAAGTGGCCAGATAAGAAAAAAAGCAAATGTGTTGCAATTATTCTTTATAGATAGGATAATCATTTTAATGTCTATAAAAAAAATATCTTGCTCAACTGATGTGCAATATTTATTTCAGGCCAAAAGATTTTTAATTGGGGGAGATTCAGTCGTGGGATTAGTAGTAGCACAAAATTTTATGCGGTTTCTTAGGGTAGAGTGACATATACTTCTAGGCAGTTTTTTTTTCTTCTTTTTTTAAACAATGACAAGCTGAAAATTTCCAAGCAATTGTCAATTAAATTAATTTTGATAAGTTTTGCAGGAAAGTGACCAGCTTAGGAGAGCAAAAGCACATTTTTCACTAGCAGGTCTTTTCAATACATGTCAATCTTTTGAAGTCGCCAACAAGGAAACTCTAAATTGAGCCCATTAACTCTGACCAGTCTCCATGTGAAGGCCCAAAACATGATACTGCAACCAGCATGCTCAATGACTTTCGGTTTTGCAATTTTCCATAAAGATCAGCTGCTCTGTCCACTTTCTTTCAAATGAACTGTAGATCTTAGTAGCTCTCCTGGAGCCTCCATGGGTCTCTTGGCTGCATTTGTGATACTTGTTCTCCTTCTGTGGCCTCTAAGTCCGAGTGGTAAAATTAGTTCCATTGGATTTTATTCAAGTGCATCAGAGAGAAGAGGGCTAAATATAAATGCATGCCAAAATGTAAAGATTTCTTTTCATAAAGAATGTTTATGTGACAAACGTGACTCAAGGAGTATGAATATTTTTGCAAGGCAACTGAACTCTGCTGTGTTCAACATCTCTTTTTGTCTTTCAGACTATTTATTTCTTTCCCGACAGACTGTCATCATCACTATCCTCCGATTTGCTTTGACTAAAGGACACATTCTCCTTTCAATGTCACCCCTCCTCTCTTTGTAGTTTAAAATCAAATGTGTGGAGTAGTTTGGATCAGGCAACATAGTACGTAATACTGTACTGAGCATGCGCTGCCAAGGCAGGGGTGCTGTCATCCAACAACCAATCTATAATTGTAAAATGTGACCACTGTCGTTTCAGTCAGATGCATGTCAGAATTTCAAATGCAGCACAACTTTAGATAATTACATCAAGCAAGTGGATAATCAATAGAGCCAAGGTCTTTGAGGTTCGGGGTGTCCTTGAAGAGGCCAATTAAACAACTGCAGCTCAAGTGGTGCCTTTAATGGAAAAATTCAAGACATAAATGATGATTTAAAGAGGAGAAGAAACACAATATAAAAGCTGCTGATAAAGCAGAGAAAGATTAGGTCCAACTCAGATGGAAAAGAGCTGAAATTTACACCAATCCGTTCAGTGTCAGGCAAGGCTTTTTTTTTGTCAGTTGGGCAAGTTTAGGTGCACGTTCAGACAGTCTGAAACTTGAATCAGCATCAGCGCAGACACACAATACAGCGCACCTGGAATAACAGCCTGTCAGTGTGTGCGATGCTGGTGGTTCAGCGTGTTTCTGGGAAGCCACAGAGAGGGGTGCTGGGGCAACACTGTCAGCAAGCAGAGGCTGTAACTGAAGAGAGCAGTGGCCGGAGCCTGCTTGCTCCCTGCAAATCCAGCCTCCCTCTCTGGTGCGAAGAGAACAGGCAGCTGATGAAATGCATGAAGGTGTAACTCGACGCCCTTATGAGAAAGCAACAGACACAATAACAGAGGGGGGCTCACCTGCAGCTCTGGGCTCAGCTTTGCCACAGAGGGACAAGGGTCTGCTCTGTTTACTTTGACTAACTTACAGTGGAACTGGGCATTAATGATTCACAGTGCCGTGTGCTTGTGTTCGCTCAAGCTGCAAACTCAAACAACCAATTAGTACAAATTAGAACTGATCTCAGACTATTGCATTTCCATTTTAAACTCCCTCCGTCCAATTCTTAGGATGTTCTGCAGCTGCTTAAAGCTTTTACCTTAGTTACACCCGATATCGCTGCACTGGCACGTTGTTCGGTAATAAATTTGATTTAAGATTTTAGTCTGGACTATTGAAGCCCCTTTCTAAACTTACTTACTACAGAACCCTGAGCTTGTTAGAGGCTAAAATGGTTATGTTATGTAATTGCCAGAATTATTTTCTACCAATAGATTAATCAAAACTAAAAGCTCCTGTTTTTTTTTTGTTTGTTTTTTTGTCTAAAAATATGCAACAAGCAGGAATGACTTTGATGCATTGCTTTTTAATCCACTTGCAAGCAGATCATAGTCTGGGATTGAACAGCAGAAGCTTCAGCACAACTAAACTTAATTCTAACTTTTTCTCTTTGGATGTAATTTTATCGATGTGAAGCATCAAAAAAGTTACATGCAACAAATACATGCGTCAGAATCTAAGAAAGGAAAATTATATTTAAAAAACTTTTAAGATCTGAGTAATAAAGCACCGACAACGGCGCAAAGAAACTAAACAAGAAAAAAAAAAAAGAAAAAAAACATCTTGCACAATGATCCATGCGAACATTAACTGGATAATTCCCATCCATAAAAACCATCCAAATTTAAACTATTGAGCAATGTGCAGAGGTTATTTTTGTGCAGCTGATCTAAGAATGGGGCTATCTATATCTGATCTCAAACTCTACTTTAAGTTTTTAAAAAAATTGCCTTTACATTGCATTTAAATGCAACAACCGAAACCCCTCCAAAGCAGTATTTCCATTTAAATGATGTGCCCTAATCATTAAGATCTAAGAAATATTCAGCGGTCCCTTCAAGTTAGAGCTTCCTTTTCTGCAGCAAAGTTTAAATTGGTTGTGCCCAACAAGCTATAGCGCAGGAAACGAGGGAATATCTGCTGAAATTGTTGCAAATACTGTCGATGCATTGTGTCAACAGTTAGTTCGAAAGTTTAAAGTTGAACCAAGTCGATTTTGATGCGGCGCACGCGACCTCTGCGCACAGCGAACCTCGAGCGCTGTCAGTCCGTATCAAAGTAAAATGTCATCAACTCACACAGCGGCTAAGTAGTCAGCGAGTCAGAAATGTATTGGTTTTAACTAATGGTGTTGTTTAATTAAGATGTGTGAATGAAATACAGCTCGCGCGTTTGGCAACTCGCTCCACGCGCTGTCAAAAAAAGGGAGAGAAACGGGGACAGCGCGAGGACACGTTTCGCGAGAAACCTCAGAGAAGGGCTGCTATAAAAACAGAACACCTCGCTCATAACACATTGAGGCGAACTTACCCAATGACAGGAACGGTTTGGTTTCCATGTCGGACTCGGAGGTTAGCTCATGCCAGCTGACGACCGCGTTCGGGGAGTTTTCTCACAGGCGGCTGCTGGAGCAAAGCGAACCGGACCTGGGCGCTGCTGCTCCGGCTTGCTGCTGCGGCGGCTCCTGTGGCTGCTGGGGGACCTCTCGGAGGAGAGCGGACTTGACTCTGAGCGGTAAAAGTGACAGCTTGGTGTCTGATGATAGTATCTGGAGATAACCTAATGTTTCTGCCTCTGTTTGCACACTCAGCTGCTGTTCTCTCTCTCTCTCTCTCTCTCTCTCTCTCGCTCTCGGTTGTACAACAACTCCAACTACTGGAACAGCGCAGCAGAAAGGGACCTGTGCAGGGGGTACTCACACCAACGCACGCCGCACTGCAGCGACGCAGGCGGATAGATATGAAAGGCTTGTTGCGAAGTTGGGAATCAACATGGAAGAAAAGGAGCGCATCACGTACAGTTTTCTACATCACCTAGAGCCCCCTTCAGCTTTGCAGCAGCTACTTATGTCCTTGTCACCTGTGTTGAGTCAGTCAGATGTTGTTCAACTTATCTCTCACACGGCTGCCAGAATCTGAAGTCGATTCACATCTGCTCACGAGTGTTTTATTCACTTTGATTAAGGATAAACAAAAGTACATGGTCTACATTTATGCCTCCTCACACCGTCACATTGCAGTCAACTCTAAAATGTATTTTCAAGTGGATTTTAATATCACAGACCAACTTAAATAGTGCAGAATTGTCAGGGCAACTGAAAATCTGAAAAAAGTACATATCGTGCATTTCTGCTCACCCTTACTGTAGATCCTTAAAATGAAATTCACTGCAACAAATTGCTTCAGCACTTTGCAGAACCATATTTTGCTGCGAGCTCTTCACTTCTAAAGGCAGAAACGTTTGAAAGTTCTTTGTTTTACAGCATAGCTAAAGTTCAATCAAATGCAACAGTGTCTGAACAGATTCCTGGTTGCATTTAGGTCTGAATGAATTTGCCTTGTTCATCGTCGTCACATTGTAGCTGGCTTTATGTTTTGGGACATTGGCTCCCTGGAAGCATTTTTATAGCATCATTGTTTGTTTCATTCTGGAGGTGGTGCATTCTGGATGATGTGAACTGTTAGCTCTCCAACAATAGTTGTCCTGATATCCAGAAACTTGGAGGAACTCCAGAGATCTTGGGCTGCCTGAAGGTGGTCAGCTGAAGTGGAATTAAAGGCATCAGACTAATGGGGCATGAATGCAAGTCACATTTTTCTGATTTTTGTTTGTATAAGAAAAATAACACCATGTTCTCGATTTATTATATAAAAATCATAATAAGATGTACTATAAAGTGTGTTTTAATCTTTTGCTACAATAATTTAAAACGAGAAAGAGTTTGTCCTGATCCCTATTCTTAGATTTTGTCTTGCACCTCTTGGCAGTTTTACTGCATCACTAAAAATGTTTTAACAATCATCAGATTATGCTATCTTTTGACATTTTTCAAATTTGGCCAATTTATATTGCTCTGACTGATTGAGCTTTATCTTCTGTGCTCGTTGTGTTTGCTACTAAATTTGCTGAGCTGCATTGCTCACTTCTTTCTGGTATTTATCTTTTTCCACAAGTATTGTTTTACCTCTGTGGAAATAAAATATTTCAGTTTTCAATACTTTCTTTTGCTGATTTATCCTGGCTTGTTTTACAGAGCAACGAGACTGCATTTAAGGGTTTTTGGGGCCATTACTAATTCATAGAGCTGAGGTTTCTTCAGTTGGGCGGTTTAGTTCTGAAGTTACTCACTCTCAGCTTGAGGTATTTGGAGGAGCAAATCAATAACAAAATATGACTCAAATAATTTCCAAGAAAAACAGATAGTCCGTTTTAAACATAATTCTGTGAATGAATTGCTAACTTTGGCATCTTAGCACACTTGTCTGCCAGTGTGCATTGTCCCTGTCAAATTATGAAAGCAAAGTAAAGGTTTGCTGAAATTTCAAACGGTTAGAAAACAGTGAGACTGAGGAAATGTCTCGGAAATGACAAGTACCTTTTTTCTCAAAAACAAGAGAAAAATTCACCTGTTAGTGACTTTTTCCTCAATCTTGAGTTTCTGTAGATAAGAACATGATGTGTTGATTTGAGATCATTTAGCCGACTTTAGGACATCAGGATGGTCGCATGGAAGTGATTTTTTTTATTCTGGGTTAACCAGCAGGCCTGCATGTGGCTGGTGAAATGTAATTTACGAAAGTGATTACGACAGTTATATTCTCATAGAGGGCCATGTTACTTTGGATAAGATTTTTCCCCCAATAAAAACTTTTTTTTAATTTGATCTTGACATTTTTTATAATCTAAAGCATTAACATGTGACAAAATAGCAAAAAGAAAAACGCAAGGGGTAAAAACTTAGTCACAGTTACACATCTGTTCATAAATGTATGTTGTTTGTCCTTGAGTACCTTTCACAGACTGCACCAATGTGCAGTCTTGAGGTTTCTCGTTATTGTTTTTTTTTTTTTTTTGCTGGACATGTTTAATTGATTGGCATCAAGTCATGTCCCTTTTACATTCCTTGCAGTTCCACACCCAATTCTGGCCACATAAACTAAATGAAAGCAGAACATTCATTGTTCTAGCAAAAAGACTTCACATAGAAGTTCTGCAGGCGATGTAAATGCCTGCTGCAGCCAGCCTCTAGGCCCATGCTGTGATCTTGCTTTAACTAAGAACTCAAAGGTGTTCCCAGCGTATACTCAGTTATGATGCATAATTAATGCATTGCATGACACATCTAAGATCAGAGGCAGTTGAGAAAAAAAAGAGCAAAATGAAGTCTAATGATTCAAAAGATATCAGAATAAAATGTGTTTGTAGAGAGTTGCAGATGAGCAAAGAAAACACAATTTGTTCTTTGAGTGCCTCTTTCTCGGTTTTTGTTAAGACGTCTTGGATCTCTCTTCTCAAACACTTAAATCATCTTTTCACAATGATCCATTAGATTTATCTGTAGTTTGTGCTAACTTCAAATGACTTTTTGTCCTGAGCCCCTTTTCATAATGCAAGGCAGACATGACATGGTTCTTTTAAACACCTCAATCTGGACAGGTTCTCTCATCTTTCCACCGGTTCAAGCTATTTAATCCTCGACTCAAGCCATGATTAATAGCAGTCTGACCCTTCGCCTTCATCCACATAAATTCTCTTGAGGGTGTATTAGCTCTCTTCAGTTCCTAACATTTTAGGGGCTTTAAAAGGCCCCAAGTCTACACTTACCTCTGAATCACAATATCTCTTGGCTCAGTTATGTCTTTTGTTTCTCAACTTTATGCAACGTGTTGGGGCCTCAGGGGATGAGAGACCCCCACTGTTATGCTACGCTTTGCTGTGGTTGCTTTGACAGCTCTCCTCTTCTCCCTTTCTCCCCTCTCTTAAAATGGGTGATAAATGGGACGAGGGCCTTTTGGTGTCCTTTGTGCCTAAACCATTCACAAGAAGCTCATTCGTAAAAGTTATCCTGGCTTTGACAGTTATTCATCGGCTTTGACAATGGTTTTCAAAATTCAGGTAAGTACAAATGTAGGACTATTTGGATAAATCATTAAGTCTTTTAAAGGGCGTACAGTTTCAGAAATTTAACTGTGCTTAATGTGCCCGTTTCTAAAATCATTAAAGCAATTAATTGCTTAATACCTCAAAATCCTCTGAATTTCTTTAGAAATTTCATCTAAATTTGGCGAGAAAATTGGACATTGAAAAATATGGTCAGCATTAAGGAGTACCAAAAGCATTCTGACATCATTAGGTCATTTGCATTGTCCACCCCTAAGGAAGGTCCCAATCATCACATCCCGAGTTCACATTCCTTAACCCCCAGGGTCAGGGCTTTGTCTGGGGATAGCAGTGAGGCAACTTCCCCTGCGGAAATCAACACGAGCTGACACAGTAAATGCTGGAGACGAGCACAGAGGCAGGAAAGAGGAGCACCATGCGTGTAACAAATAGCTTCCCAAACACTCCTGTGGTTTCTAAACACCATGAGGACGTGCTAACCTATCGAACAGCTAGTTGTGGATTTATGAATTTCTGCTTTCAGGCTCAGAGCTAGAGCCGTTACATTTTTCTACGTTTTGTAAAGAAGAACCTCTGCCACTCAAACCGGTGTCATTGGAAAATTTGTTTGTGGAATCTCAGATCAAACTTATGAATAGGAGGTTGATACACCTTGCTTTTTTCTTGTATCCAAAAATAAAAGATTTGTTTGGAGGGCACATAGGGACGCTGATATACCTTGACCAATGCAATAAGGTAGACTGTCTTTATTAGTATTCATGAGGGATAGGGATCTCAGCAGTCCACCAGAATAGATCAAATCTGAATACATGAAGTATTCAAATTGAGGTAACATCTGAAGTCTTCCTTCTCTCAGCTCTTGGTTGTACAACCAGTCAGCAGAAAGAAAAAAAGAATGCCACTGCTGGATTGGCTGCTTTGCAGTAGTTTGTCCAGAATCACTCCACCTAGGTAGCCAAGCTTCCCATGCTGCATCCTCTGGAATACTATTAATGTTAAGCTACAATGTAGCTTAATATGAAACAAAAGCAGAAGTACATGTCCATTCCTGCAGAGTTTCAAACTTTGTCATATACTATTTGTTAGTGTTTTTAAAAATGTGTTGAGTATGTCCAAACATAAAAGTAAATAAATAAATAAATCTTGTGAAATATCACGTCTTCTCAAGTATATCTGATTGTGTTTCCACATCAGGTACTTTCCTCATGTTGCCATCTGTTTTATCTATTTTGTTTCTCTTGCAGCAAACAGCCACCACAATATTTTACAGTTGGGATGGTGTTCCCAACTGCACCAGTGTCCATCTTTTTCAAACAAATGTAGCAACGGTCATTATGGCCGAACAGTAGTACTTTAGTTTCATCAGATCACAGGACATGTCTCCCAAAGTGAAAGTCTTTGCTCCTGTGTACATTTGCAAACTGCAATCTGTTTTCTTATGTTTCTTTTGGAATGTTTGCTTCCTCCTTGCCGAGGGGGTCTTTCAGCCCACCTTGGTATTGGACACGTTTTACTGTAAATAATGAAAGAGTCTTATGTGTTCTAGAACAGCATCTTCACAAGGTCTTTGGATTTTGTTCTGGGGTCAATTTACACAATCAGCACATTCATCTCTGGGAGACAGGACCCGTCTCCTTCCTGAGCGAAGTGATGGTTGGACATTCCACCCATGTCTATACTTGCATATAATTGTTTGAACAGATGAATGTGGCAACTTCAAGCATCTGAGAATTGTTCCTAAGGATAGACCAGACTTCTGCAGTGCCACAATTCTCTCCTTAATATCTGGGCTTGTTTTATGTGACTTTCCCATCATATCAAACAAGGAAGCAGTGTGCTTCAGGTGTGGCCTTAAACTACATTCATGGGTGTGTCTCCAATAACTCAGATGTGTAAGCTCACCTATCAGAAGTTTTTGAAAGTCATGACATCATCATCTTGGTTTCTTCTCATTGTTTAAAATAGTAATCATCTGACATGTATATTCAGAAATATGAATAGTTTATGCCTGCCCAAACTAAATTCCCCCAAATGTAAGTGTTTAGAATATCCTTAGCAAGTGTGCATTCAGAGTTTTTCTCGCAATTATGACTTTGTTGTGTAAGTACATGCTCAACATACAACATGCATATCTTTCCTGAATTTTCACTGTGTGCAATGTTGGAGAAAGTTCAATGCTTCCCTTTGCAGCCAAACAAAGCATTCCCACCCAGCAGATTGTTGTGCAATAACAATGTCAGGGTTTTTTTTGTAACATTTTGAGGCCGGGCAACTGACTTCTTCTGAACTGCAAGTCCATAGTAAGTTATACTATTTTTATCAGTGCTTTTAGTCACTTACTATAACACCAAATTTGTGGATATGAAGAATACTCAGTGAGGAAACGTAACATTAACCAAAAAAAGGTACATAGTTGGACTTTTTATACGGTGTGATACTATTCCACTCAATTTAGTGAAATTACTCCATTTTGCTGATGATTGTGATTTCAGTGATAAACATGTTTTGGTGGGAGTGTAGGTAGAGAATCCGAACAAATTAGAAAGTTTGGTTTATTTTATAATAATTTGAATTAGGAACAAAAATCACCCCCTTAAAATACAAATGTCTGCACAGATATGCAGTTCCTCTGACCTTTTTTTAGCACATTAATTTTTGTTTTGTGCATTTTTGTCATGAGATCAAGGCATTTCACAGATCCAAGTTTAAAAAGTGGCGCTGTATTTTCATAATTGATTGGAGCCTCCTTTACTAAGGGCCCCAATCCATGCTGAAGATACCATCAACTATCTTTCTAACGTGCCATTTTGGATTTTCAATGCTGCCTCTGGCCAAAATGAGATTCCCTCAACACAAATAGTCAAAGCTCAGGCATGCATCATTTTTTAATATCATATTAAAGTGAAATTGGCTACATTTAAAAAGACACAACAATAAATCTTGTCAGCTCTCGGCTTGCTCTGCTTTTATCACAGAGGGGCGAATTACCTTCCCTGAAGAGCATCATCTTCCTCCCAACAATCGAGTGAAGCATTATTGCAAGATGATGGAGCTACTGCTGCCGGGGCTGACAGATTGTGAGGGTGAATTATGGCTGTGTGGAGGGTTGAAGGTGTAGTCAAGCACTTGTATTTTTTTATACAGCTTGATAAGCAGAGATGTCATCATTTCATTTATATTTATTTGCTTTTTTCTTTTATTCCAAGATCTTTCTTAATACAAGATTTGTATTGAACGCTACATCTGTTTTTCCTTCTCAAATAACATAATACGGAGAGTTATAAAGTGTCAGTCTTTTTCCCTTTAGTAATCTAACCCATCAACTGAAAATGTTTTCACCAGACTCTTCAGAGTTCAAAATATTTAATCCAGCTCACTTCACCATCCACAAAACAGCTTCCATCTGACAGAGAGGGAAAAATGCCACTCATTTTTTCTTTCTTACTTGTTTGGTTGGCTTCTGAATTTTAGCACCCTTCTCTACAGCAGGTGCATCTACAAGGTGTGCTGTCAACCTATCCAACCTACCTCCAAAAAAAGAACCAAATGTAAAAGCAAATATCTTTTTGACAACACTTTAGTTTTGTTAAGGATTTATGGTTGAGATACCATGATCAAAGCTAAGAAATATGAAAGATTATAGAAGAAAAAATGACCGTAACACAGGCCAGAAAATAAGCAAGTTGGTGCATAAGACAAAAGCAATGATGGTAAAGTTTATTACTTAAATGGATGTTCAGAAGTTGAGGATTTATCCAGTAAGAAGGAGGAAATGAGCAGAAATGTCTGACTGTAGTAGCATGGCGACTGCAACCTCGTAGGATTTCAATGGTGAGTCCGCATGAGTCTGATTTACGAACAGCGAGTCTGCAAGACAAGTCTCACTATTGTACACATAACCAGTCTGTATTTTACGTGCAAAAGATGAATCTACAATTCAGTGATGTAGCGGTCAAGACATTATTCTGACGACACTCTGTGCTACACCACTGAAACTATACTTCCATTTTATATTTTCTCACAGCATCACAAAGTTTGGCTATAAAAAGTCATGCAACGCATGTGGTAGAGAAAAAGTACACCACTTCATTTAGCTCAGCCACAGAGAAAAAGTAATGCTTTTGTAACTAAACCTAGGTTTCCATCTGTTTCATAGTCGTGCAGCAACAAAATTGATGAAAAATCTGTCATTACCTCAGTTTACGTCATGGAGTTTACCCACAATTATTGTGAAGTTGATCATTGCCACAAAAGTTTTTGCTATATTATTTTTCTGAATCAGTGATAATTATTTCATTTTTGCCATTCTAAAGCATTTGTTATTTGGAAAGTTAGCCTTAAATATAGATGCTTTAATATTCTTGAGCTGCAAATATTTGATGCAAGTTGCATATATTGAAAACGGTTCCCATTTATCATAATCCAAAAAATGATGAGGAAGAATATTTAAGCATGACATATAACTATGCAGTGTAATGCTTTTTTATTTGACCTCAAATCCTCAGAGAATCATGGATTTATTAGTCAATAGATTTATTTGATGTGATTTCCTTTCTCTTTACAGTACAGAGAAAGGAGATGGTGTGACACAGTTGGACTTCAGCTGGGTAAACACTCCCTGCTGAGGCCAGAGATCTTGTGTACACACAGGGCACAGCACACGCTCAGCGAGTGGGGCCACACGGCTGCTGCAAGGATGGATGGTCTAACCAGGCCAGAGTCCATGTGGGCACAGCAGTCAAAGTGTGACCAGAGACCACCCCCCTGTCTACTGAAACCATTAAGATCTAAAGAAAAGACAGGCTAGTGTAGATTTTGGGGATTAATATTCTACAACTGTTGCGTGACCCAATGTTCATGTTCACGGCCCACTTGCCGAGTGATCGTCTGACTACAGGGGAAGGGACTTAAGTCAGCGGCTCTTGAAAGCAACAGAGAGTAATTTCACTGAGAGGAACACTAGAGTGAAGTGGAATAATAAGACACCCCTTCTGTGGCTTACTGGTTGCTCACCAACTCTCCAACTAATGTTGACAGTCTCTTGCGCACACCCTCTAGACCACAGCTAATAATAAACCTCTGAGACAGAAAATACGGATGTGATAGAAATAGTGGGTTTTCATTGGCCAAAATCAGAGTCCTTTTTTCTTGTGTCAAAAATTAGTTTTTTTGCTGTGTGAGACTCTGTCTCACCTCAGTGGAATAAGAAAATAGAGGTACAGTTTTACATTTATTTGCCACTTAATTTGTTTATTAAGTTGTTTTTATTTTAGAGTATTGCTCCTAATATGTGAAGAGTTAGTATTGTGCCTTATCGTCTCCAACAAATGCATCTTGTTGCTATTTTTATTTGCAGAAACTCCCATTTTAATTAAAATATAATTGAACTACATTGGAATTCAGGGAATCACAAAGCATGTAATTGGATTTGAATATGTATCTGATTGTACACATTTTAAATTAAACCATGGGTACCATATAAAATGTTATAATGTTTTACAATATGACAACAGGACAGAAGACATTACAGTTAATGCTATCTTAATAATACTCCAAAAGAAATAATAATAATAATAATAAAAAAAAAAACTAAGGCACTTAGCAATAAAGGAAGTCTACAAGTTAGATGTAATGCGTATAATTTGGACAGTATTAAAATAAATTGGAATAACCTGAATTTTATATAAGTGAATATTTATTTGATTTCATTACCTTCTCTATTTTGGCCAAACGTTGAAGATGAAATGCTTTTTTGTGAATAAAATATGAACCAAGTTTTTGCTTTTCTTAAGAACTAAACTGCCTAAAGACAAGCTTGATTGCTTCATCATTAGTCATTGTTATTTTGAAATTCAAAAGTCAGTTTTAGGCAACACGCAAAGAATGATTCATTGTCCATTGTCTATTTTTGAACTGTCATAACTTTTAACCAGTGTATATATCTTCTATCTGCAAATTATGTTGGGAAGAGACAACGCGATCTGTTTGCAAACATCTTATTTCATTGTCCAAACTTTTTTTCTTGTGAGTTTTATTCGGTAAAGAAAACCAAATTATTTGTGTAATTTTGAACACATGACTATAGGTAACCTAGTGTGGTCTGTATTTGGTGAATTTGGCAATTCACCAAATACTGTAGATGTACTGAAGATTTTGGCTGAGAGAGAAAGCCAGGAATAAGGACATAAATCTCTCATCCAAGAGCAGCTTTATCGGTTTGTCAGCAGACTACTGGAGAGCCGCCCTTCCCTCACACTTTATCTGCCTGCGAACTGGCGGTGTTTGTGTTTGTGCATGCGAGTCTGTGTCTGAGCCACGCTCTCGCCGTGATTTACAGCTCCTCTCTACTCTCCCCTCTTGTCTGCTGGTCAACTGCCACGGTGAAGGCAGTTGTAGCTACAAGGGACAGAGCGCCATAAATCTGGACACTTCCTACCACTGCCTCCCACTTCAAGGAGATGCCTGTCCCAAGCACGATTAACCCTTTTCCTCTCCGTCTCAACACAGTCGACAACCTCCATCCTCTTCCCACCCCAACAAGGGGCCCATTAGAGGGGGAGAGGAGGCTCGTTTTCACACCTCAAATGCAAGGAAGCTTTTATGTTTGACATTTTTCTTACTGCACAGGAAAAAGCTAATAAAGTCCAACACACATTTGAAGTTGTTTGTTGAAAAGCTGACATTAGGGGACAAAAGGAACAAATTGTATTACAGGAAAAAGGTTGGAGATATTTGGTAAAAAAAAATTGTCTAAATAAGCAGACTGGATTTGCTTTATGAAAGTACAAAGAAATCTAACAGCATTAAAGACATCCCTGACAATATGCTAACAGCTAATCCTTTTTTCTCTGTCATGAAAGTGATATTCCGCTCCATGCAAGAAAATGTTTTCAAAAGGCTTTCAAAGCCACAAAAGCCTCGTTCTGTGTGAGTGAAGCAACAGTCCCAGCATGCCAATTTGTAAGGAGGTTTTCATGCTGCTCGGGGGTTACAGTAGGAATTGAAACGTCTTGTCATTGAGCTGCCTAAATACAGCTATTAAATATCAGATTAGAGGGCCGGTGCTGTTGACAGTAGAGACTGGGGCATCATCCTGAGGGCGCGTGTCCTAATGTAATGCTTGCCCCTGCACAAGAAACAAACACACACCCAAACAACCTTCCACTTACCCACTTTCAAATATGCACAGTCATGCACTGCAAAATGTGCCCTCTCAAACAGACACACACTCACACACACACCCACACACACACACACACACACACTCGTTATTCATGGAGGACGGCTTACAGATGCTTGATCTCCTCACTGTCAGTCAGGCTTTTCATGTCGGGTTCCAGCTGAGGACACTCGTGGGACAGTTTTTGAAAAACTTTCTGTGGCTAATCAAGCCGTGCCATTCAAATTTCTTTTGAAGACTGATGCAACAAAAGTGTACTGGCTCTTTAAAGGAAAGCCCTGAATTATTCAGACTGCTGGAGTTCTTTACCTGAGAGCTGCAATAACTGCCTGTTTTAGGTTGGGACTATGTAAAAATTTATTTTTCACAATGTTTGAAGGAACTCACAATAAGAGTCACAACATTTCTAGAATTGCTAACCACCAGACAGAATGATTATACAGTTGTCGACCGTCATTAGGGACGATGATGCGAGGGATTATGCCATTGGATAATAGGGGAAGCGCCAAAGAACTAAACTTTGTCTAGGTTGTTTATTTGTCTAGGGAAAATAGTTTTCACATTGGTAGCTAGGTACTTTATAGTGGTCAAAATCATAAAACCTTGCATTTATCAATAAGTTGGGCTTTTTTTGCGCTAAATTTATTCTGAACATTTTTCTTTTAAATCTTAGGAAAATGCAGTTCATTGAGTTGTCCTGCGATGTTCTGGTTCAGATCTTTGTCAGGCTGGGAATTTGTTGTGTCATTGGTTCATTTTAAGTAAGAGCAACCCATGATCACA
Organism: Brachyrhaphis roseni; assembly: GCA_903066815.1. Classification (NCBI taxonomy): domain Eukaryota; kingdom Metazoa; phylum Chordata; class Actinopteri; order Cyprinodontiformes; family Poeciliidae; genus Brachyrhaphis; species Brachyrhaphis roseni. Next base: position 79,955 of record CAEFZY010074199.1, read on the forward strand.
TGAGGTCTACCTCAGAGCTCCATTCCTCATCAATCAACATCTATATGATCCCGTTAGCTTGAATCAAGGGAAACTGGGACTTTCCTCACAGCATCTATGCTGATGATATTCAACTTTATATTTCTGTGTCACCACATGGCCCACTACAGCTCTGCCTTCATTTTGTCATGTCAGTTTAATTCAAAACAGACAGAAATCCCTGTTTTGTTTTGTCCTAAAAATGTAAAAAAAATAAATTAAAATAAATCAGAACTCACCTAGACTCTCTTTGGGGAAAACAATGCATGCTTTAAATTTGAGTATGTTAGATACTAATGACATATACAAGGGTAGCTATATATATATATATAAGAAATCTAGTTGGTAGTTGCTTGCTTGGTCTAAAAAGTTTGTGAACTGCTGCGTTATGGCACTGGCATAAACATCTATCTAAGACTGCAATACGTTATATTTAGAAATATGATAAACCTTGTACTGTGTTTGTCAATCTTCCAAATGTTTCCAGCATGTTTGACTGAATGATTACAAATCTGCAGGCCACATCAACATAGGAAATCCTGTATATGCAGCAGAACAGCACCGGGCTATATGTAGCAACCCACATAAACAAGTATGTAAATGGATGCAGTCAAAACAGTACACACTTCAACTGTAGCCACATAAATAAACTTATGTGATTAATAGCATTTCCTTCTTTTATTATGATAAATGATAAACTGCATAAATTGTGTCAAATCATCTTTTTGTGCAAAATAAGCTGGCCAAAATTTCTTTCAAGTATTACTATTGATAAGGTGTGAATGTTTACTTAATATGCTTACTAAATAAAAAAAAGTTGATGTAGCTAAAAATAGAGAAAACCACTGTGTACATTTATAGAGATGTTCTGATTTCAAATGCTTTTAATTCTGATCCTATTCCAGCATCTCAGTTCTAACAAAGCAGAGCAGTATTTTCCAGTCCAGAAGGATTTTATGTAAACATTTAGTGTTGGTTTTGATCAGCGTTGTATGAGCAGGTATAAAGTATCCACAGAGACACAAGTCCATACAGTTAAGTCCACAATTATTTGTCAGGCTTCACTTAAAAGATGGATTACCAATTTTGAAAAAAATGTAATTGTATTTCATTTCAACAAGAAAAAAAAAATCAAAATGTTTCCACTTTATTTGCGATTAACAGCTTTGGCCCAGCGTATTCTCTATTTTTTACCTTGTGCCAAATTCTTCTTATAAGGTGCTTCCAGCCAAACATCTGGTTATTTGCAGACAGATGTTGGAAGCTCAAAAGATTTCAATAAAGCAACTTTCTGTAATGTGATAGCCTTCCATTCCTGCTGAATCTGCTTGTCAAACTAACACCTCCACCACATATGAGACTGCGAAAAGTAAACAGAGCATCAATAAACAACTCAATAAAGAGGTTTACTGGAACAGATGATGATATGTTTTTGAACTGTTTTAAGAACTATTTATAGAGACTGGGTGTTACTGACCGCAGCAGTAGACTTTGCATTTTTTGCAAGGCTTTGATACAAGCAGGAATACATACAAATTGCAAATATTTCCAGATATGACATATTCTATGGTAGCTCTGCTACAATATTGGATCAGATCAACATCTGGACCTTTACTTTCTTTGATTGAAGAACTGTTCTGATGTCACAAAGATATTTGCTATACAAAGATTTACACTAGAAAGACTCCTGCATGCTCAAAATTCACCTCCCTCGTCACCTACATCTGAAAGCATGATGGGATCATTATGCCATGATTACTGTAATGTCCTTAATGAAGTCCCCACTTTAGTAACAGCACCTGTTTAATCCACCTCTGGGGGCTTATTGAGCAAGCAAGCTGGCTTTGTTTTTTCTGTTATTTTTGGATCTGAGAGAGAAAAATAAATAAATTGCAGAGTAACATTCTATGCAAAGCTCCTTTCACATGCATCTTGCAACCTGTAGCGTCTTGGTTGGCAGAATAAAGTTGAGGAAGCTGTGTGAATCTTTATGAATCAATTTCTTCTGAAATGCTAACATGAGCATGCTCGCTGTTTGAGCAAATGTGCAGTAGTAGAAAGTAGGAAATAGAGGAATAGAGTGCTAAAGTTGGAATGTAAACAATAAAGAAGACTTTAAAGAGCAAATGTCTTCCACAAATATTAAAACTGTTTGGTGTAACAATATTGTGGTTTTAAGATGTTGCTATCAAACCTAAATGAGTAAATTCCTCTTGACAAAATGTAAACAAATTAGCGTTTGGATTTTCAACATTTTATGCAGTTTGACATGATGTGACTGCAAAACAAGATGAACTTTTTCAGTTTTGCTTTGCACAAATTCAACAGGATATAGCAACAACTGGTGCAATTTTCTGTTCTATTATTGTTTTAAAATTTTTGGTTTATGCACAACATCTCATTGAAGCCACTTGAAAACAATGTTTATTATTTAACTATATTGCAAAACTTTGATGAATATTTTACAAACATTGAATCAGAACCACTCTCATTTTCTTTAAATAACTATCGCCATCAACAATTATTTTTCTTTTTGAATGACTTTATTATGTCATGTTTATAAGTCAAGATTGCAAAACTGCATCAAATGAATACCAAAAAAACCCAAAACACTCACTTGTGAAAATCCAGACAACTTTAACATCAAAGCATCCATCATCGGTCCGCTTGCTGGACAGATGCCTGCATGCTGTCAGTGCTGTCATTTACATTGCACCGCAGAGAGACAAAATCAAAGGGAGACACATCAAAAAGGTGCCAACATTTTTTATTATTATTTCACATCCGTCTTCGCTGCCTCTATACTTCAAATCATCCAGCTACAGATTAGATAAATGTTGCCAACTTTTACCGCCGTTTGGGTGTGAGGGGGTAGTTGTTAGGTTTTTCCCACTCTCTCCTCTTCTTGGGGAATCTGCCTCTTCATCCGAGCACACAGGAGTCGGCAGCCTGCTAACTTCATTGTGCGGATGGGGTCAGGGGCAGTTCAGATGGGGGGCTGTTTGGAGAGGGGAGCCTCTGTCCTGGCTATACCCTGCGGTCAGTAAACCCTCACCCCAGTCCTGGCCTGTCCTTATCTTCAGTTTCTCCCAGTTCCTCCCCCTCAGGACCAGAGACTCCTCGGAGGTCAGCAACCTATTTGTGAGGACACTTGGCTCATCGCGGGGGATGAGATACCCTTTACAATAGCCTTCATCATCTGGACAGTGACTAATGAAGCCGTCTTTCTGACAAGTACTGATGAGCAGCCTCAGGCCGGTTTTGGATCCATTGCTCTGCTGCTAATGATACCAACTGTGGCTGTGATTCCCAAACTCCTGACAGTCCCCTAACCCTCTGACAAACTTCTAACGAGGGCCTAATCACTTGTAGTTTCTCGGGCCATGAACACATCAGCTTTTGTTTATTAATAAAACTCAGGTTCATAACGTCACCGACTGCAAATAGCTGCTGGCTCTTTAGGAACACTGGGTTCCCATAGCCTGATGCCTCGTTGGCATCAACACAAAGGCAGAAGATGAATGAGGCCGAAAGGCCTGATGGAACATTAACATGGACAGTTGGTCAGATGGGAGACGCAGCATTGATTAAAGATGATTTATTATCAAGGGTTCTCGGTACAAGAAAGTACTTTTTTCCTGGCTAATAAGCAACAAGAACGACTGTTTTACAGAGATCTGCCTAAGATTTAAATAATAGAAATCAAAAAATGTTTAAAAGGAATAGCCTGTAGGATTAGGGAGACACAAAGCTGTGCAGATTTCAGTCCTCTGCACCTTTATAGAGTCATATCAGATGGAAAATTTACATTCATTATTCAAAAGCTCTATGCTTAAATTATGCAATGTGATAGGTCATCCCTGACACTTGGAGTGATTTTACTAGAAAAAAATAGGGGGATGCCAGGGAAAGGCCGAATATTAAGCCTAAATTCTCCAAATATTTTATTTCTCTCAGATTCTCACATTTTTAGTGGCAGTATTAATGAAAACGTCTTTCTTTAAGACAGGTTATTCATTGCTGGCTACATAAAACACTTAAAATAAACTCATCTTTTATTGCTGTGGCATTATTTCACACTGATTATTATTTTTTTAATTTAGAAAAGTCCAACCTTTCTAGAATATATTTATCCAATGTGGAGAAATAAATGCCTTTTTGTTTGTATATCAAAACTACACACTAATTTATGTTGGTCACATTAAATCAGCCTGAAGTATATCCATGTTTGCATTTTACCATGAAGAAAATTTGAAAAAGTGCAGAGTATTCATATCATTTCCAGGAACTCAAAGTCCCTGACTAAGTTAATTGTTTTTGCACAGAACTGAGGAGTACGCCCGAATGCAGCAGGTGAGCGCAGGAAGAAAGGCAGCAGGCGGTGGGCTCCCTGGCTCACATGCACAGTCCAAGTGTGATCTTTGTGTAAAATCAAAAATATTCTCTCATGCCTGGTGTGGGGCTGCAAGAGACTCAGGTTGGAAGTGACAAGAAAGGGAGGGAGATAAAAGTGTGTGTGTGTTTTTTTCCCCCACCCTCTCTTTAGGAAACCAGATATATTTAGAAATAGGTGCATTACAGAATATAATCTCCAACACTAAAGAAAAAGAATGGAAATCCAGTCTTGGATTAATCACATTATGAGAAACGGGAGGAGAGAAAAACAGGGAGGGCGACTCAGCCGTAGATGGAACGTTCAAGTCCACTGCTGCTGAAATATTTACTGCAACGTCTGCGCAGATGGTTCAATTATCACGTATCTCCAAGATTTACAGGCAGACCATTTGTCACTGAAACCAACTAACTTCTTGTTTGTTTGCATTTCAGTCAGTTTGATATTTAAGAAGTTGCATTGGTCTTCTGTACGTTGGTGCAGTGAACAAAATGAAGAGGATGGAAGCATTTCTTCGTAGCATGAATTTTGTTTTTAGAGCAAATTGAATCATTTGGGGTAAACTTTCAAAAAGGGGAAGAATCTGCCAAGTTGACCACACCACAACATTTTTGTGGCAAGAAAGCGTATTACTTAAAAAAATACATGTTGCCTCATCCCCACTGTTAAGCACAGCGATGGATCTGTGATGGTGTGGCTCTTTTTCCTCCTTTTGGATCCATTGCTCCGCTGCTAATGATACCAACTGTGGCTGTGATTCCCAAACTCCTGACAGTCTGGTGCAACTTCTAACCAGGTTGCACCAGAACCTGGTTAGAGTCCACAACACCATGTTCTCTAAGGATTTGGGTCATTGCAGGAAAATCAGAACCACAGACTAACAATTGTGCCACTCTTCATAAGTACTTGTGGCTTTTGGTATGAAGACATTTCTTAATTTTTTTTTTATATTATCAGTTGATAGAGGTCAATCTGTCCGTACATACCGCAAAGCTAATGTGAAGAATTCAGTAAGAAATAATGAATTATTTTATTATTTAATGGAGAGCTGCTTAGTTTCAATGTTTCTTTATGCACTTTTCCCAAAACTCAAAGCTTTCAAGGCCATTCTGCTCACATTCTGCCCCCTCCAGTTATCTCTTCAGTGCTGGATAGTATATGCAGCATTTGCTGAACCTACTGTAGCCTCTTTTGTTCCACTTCATCATATATTAGCTATATAGTTTATATTGTTCTTTCCTGTATAATGAAAAGAAAAAAAATAAAATGCAACAGAAAAATAGAATGGGCCACAATTCTGAATAATAATAAGTATTTCTGCACACAAAAAAAAACTAATCATGTTTTCCGCTACCGGATTGAAACCAGAGGCAGAATTTATCCTACTTTCCTCTTCCTGGTTAGACTTGAGAACAGGATACAATGCAAAACAAACCTTGGGATTTTATTTTACTAAAAAAAAAAAGAAAGGAAAAATATGTATAGCTCAATGCCACACACTGTTACAGCTTGATTAAGCCATAGCAGTGTGTGGACAGAATCTGAGTCTGCAGAAGGAATGTAATTCTTTGAAAGCTGAGAGCATTGCAAAATCTCAAGTGAAAAGTGGCACAGGAAACATAAAGGATGTGCATTACTCATGGAAAGAGGACAGCCCTGGATGCTAAGGTAGAAATAGCAAGCTGTCTCAGTATGAACAACTGCGAAACCTTCTGATAAAAACAGAAAAGCAGGCGTTTAGAAAAGACATGAAAACAGATTTTCTATGTTCATTTTGTATCCAGTGGTGTGAAAAAGTCATTAGTTCCTTTAAATTTTGCTTTTGTTTTCCTGTCACACTTAAATGTTCCAGACCATTAAACAAATTTTACCATCATTAAGTCAACCTGAGATAATAAATTTAAAAAGATCAGTTTTTAAATGGTCATTTCATTTGTTAATGCGGAAAAAAGCTATTAACTGTGCAAATACTATTACTTGCAGAGAACTAACAGGCTCTGCTGACAGACTTTTTAAATAACATTTGTTGTACTTCAGTATGTAAAGAATTTGGGGAAAAACAGTCCGAAATTGCCTCTTCCATTCATTGCAACAACCTTGTCAGGTTATCCAAACAGAAGAATTTGAAAAGCATATTAAGGACGATTGAAAAAGTGTCACGTTTTATGCTGGTTTCTCCAGTGTTTGCTTAAAATGTTTAGCTCATGTCATGTTTACATTCTGTTGATTTTAGTCTCCTTTAACAATATTGCTATATTTAATTTTTGAAATTTTCTTACATTAAAAAATAAATAAGAAGAAAAATAGAATTCCTTTTCATGTTATATTGATCCCTTGGACAAACAGTTATTACTAAATAAATAAATGTAAAAATCTCTACAAAATATTCATTTCATAGGAATTAAAAGGAGATGCAATCAGTCTGGTTTAGTCATTTTAAAAGGAAAGAACATAAATCTTGAGTTCAGAAGGCGCTGCGCATCCATCCTCTCCACTTTCCCTCCTCTGTTGACTAAATAGGATTGATCACTTATGCAGAGAAGGAGCCATTCATGCTGTGCTAAAGAGGTGACCATAACCCTGTCCATTTCATCAGCCCTGCGCCCAGCAGTCTGACAACAAGGCATGTCGGCGGCTTCTTGCATAAATCCCCTTCAGATGGATGTCCTGTCCACACCCATCTGCTCCTGTCCATTTTTTCCTGCAGGGAAAGAGGAGAAGGCTAGGACCTTGTTGTGTGCTGCCTCACTATATGGAGGCTAAACCTCCCACTCAGAGCCACACTCTGTTTGAGACGGCCAAGGAAAGCGCACTGGACAAGGAAAGGTAGCTCTTAAGGAGCGGCTCATAGCGAACCCTGGCCCTCCCCGCCCCCGATGCTCAAAAACACATCAACAGAGACGCACGCCTCACAGTGCTGTGGGTTCTTCCACATGGGAATAAAGCATGGATTTTATGCATTTCATGCTCTATAGTCCGTGTGGGTGATTACTTGAATTTGTGGTGCAGAAATTGTCTGCGCTCAAGCATCCTAAATCACACATAACGGTGACAGTTAAAGTCACAGCAGCCAGACAGCAAACCTTCAAGGTTGGGTGTGTTTTTCTTTTTTAAAGCTTTAAAGGGGAACATCTGTCAGTTAAAGAGCAGTTCTGGTTTTGAACTTTCACAGATGGACTTTGTTCTTACTCTTAGAGTGTTTTGAATATACAAAAATAAAAAAAAAATACAGAACAAAAATACAAAGGAATGCTTTTCATACCAACTAATGGAATGGTTAACCTTATACACAAGATGCACAACATATATGAGTCTTTTTGTAGCATTACAACTGCAAACTGTCTTATTAGGAAGTCAGGTGATGGATCAAGTCAAAATGAAATGATCATTTTCATTAGGAAACCAAACAAAAACAAATATAATTCCAAAGTTTAAGGTCTACATTTGTGTTTAATTCTCCCAAATATTTCAGAGAACCACCTTTTACTTCAGCATAATCTTTTCAAGTCTTGCCATAGTTTCTCAATTGGATTTATGTCTGAGCTTTGACTGGGTCATTCGAACATGTGAATATACTTAATCTAAGCCATTCCACGGTTGCTCTAGCTGTATGCTGATAGTCAATGTTCTTTTGAAAGGTCCTCGTCTTTTACAGACTCAAAGCCAACAGCAAGTCAAGTAGCATTGCACCAAAGTACATCTGCTTCCCAAGAAGCATTTTCCTTCAAAATATTTTTTTAATACTTTTTGCCAAAAAAATAAATCAGCAAAGAGGCAAAATTTTAATGAATAATTCAGAACTAAATTTCACAGAAATATCTGTGAATAAACAGCGGTCCACTGTCTCCTTACAATAAACAGAACCTCAGAAATTACATCCTCCAGTCAACCACATCCATGCTTCTATGTCATAAACATGAGTTCACCAAGCTGGGCTTCATCACAAGAGACAACCAAAACCAAAGATACAATCCAGACACTCCCAAACAAACAAGAAAGCCTTTGTTCCCCTTGTCCACCGTTGGGTTACTCTGATTAACGCGCTCAGGTTTGGTGGATTTGCAGTTGAACTAATTAGGTCACTTCTGAAAGCAATTTGTTATAATGATTGTCCTTTATGACAAACAGAATGGCATACTTTTCTGGTTTGTATTTCTACAAAATGTTGCAAAACCATGCATCTTTCTCCATCCACTCAATCATGCACAAGTGTGTTTTGGTCTATCGCATAAAATATAAAAGGAAAAGCAGAGTCCCTGCAGATTCTTTACGCTGAAGGCTTTCTCTTCCGAGTTCTCCAGCTGGAGCACTGAATTATATCTTTGCCTTCCTGTTCCCTTTTGATAACAGTTTGTTCTCTGTGACTTTGAGGTAAATACTATACGAAGGAAAAAGGACGCTGCAATCTGGAAAATGTTTCATGCACTGTATTTCTCTCTCTGAGGTTGGCTTTGTGCATCTCTGACTGTCACCCAGCGGCATCTTGCATCGTACGCCGATGTTTTTGTTGTGGAAATGGGAGTGTGAAAAGGTTTCACATGGGGTTACTGGAGTGGGCTCTGTTTGTGTTTTTGTTCTGGCTTTGTACTTTTGTAGCTTCAGGTTGTTGGGTTCCTCCAGTTTGTGTCCCAGCCTGAATTAGGCAGAATCAAAGTCTCCTCACCCACCTCTTTCTGTCCGTTTTTGCATTCCTTTGTTTTCTGCTCACACCCGTCTTTGCTTCGCTTCTTAGGAAATAACCTTCAAGTCCCATGGGAGCCTGGTGATAAAATCCTTCTCGCTCCAGGGATTCTGTGTAGATGGTATAACTCCGGGGGCTTCAGGCTTTGTTAGGAATTTCTTTCCTCCCTTACACCTCTAGTAGCCTGTGGAACTTTCTCTTTGCAAGTCTGCACCTATTGTATATTTTTTTTAATATAGAGTCCACCTGTGTGTTTAATCACAGTGTAAATCCAGCTGTTCTGTGAGGTTCGTTTGAGAATGCTAGTAAAAAAAAAAAAAAAATACATCATGAAGACTGAAGCAGCAGACACGTCAGGGATAAAGTTGTGGAGAAGTTTACAGCAAAGTTAATGTCATAAAACAAAAGCCAGAGCTACAGTGTGGTGGTTTTTATCAAAAACTGACTCAGTTGTTGATCCAGATAAATACAATAGAGAATCTTTCCAAGTGGCGCTAAAAGTTGGACGAAGCGCTGCTGAGTTTACATGTCGCCAAATATTATGAATTATATAGCGGAACTCTATTACTGACGATTAGACAGACATCTTCTCCCGCTCAGAGGAAACCATGTCTTGGAGCGCCGCATCATTGGATGATGATTGGATTTTACAGCGCCACGTTAAGTCCCTGAACTTCACATTTTAACGGAAAAAAAAAAACGCAATGCGACTTGGACATAACGAGTAACGCGACGGTTTTGTAGAAATGTAGTGAAGTAGAAAGTACAGATACTTACTGTAAAATGCAGTGGAGTAAAAGTCGAAAGTATCCATTATTAAATCTATTTAAGTAAAGTACAGATACATGAAAATTGTACTTAAGTACAGTAACTAAGTATTTGTACTTCGTTACTTACCACCACTGGTGATAAGTGTATCACTTCGTTCTCAGTTTTCCCTTTCCTTGTCTTACTGGTTACTTGTTTATTTTTTAAACTTGTTAGAAAAAATACAAATAAGAAGAATCCTGATTGCAATAAAGTATTGTAACTTAAGTAGCACTCAAGACTGTCAAACATTTTGCAAGGTTTTCTTTAGCAATTGAGAGTTTTAGTCACAAATAAAACCAACATGGTGGCCCTTGTGGCTGTGCTGGTGAACCCTTGCCAAGCGTATGAAGAAAACTGTAAGGACAATTAGAGAGAAGCATATAATTACACTTTCATTGTTTACGGTGTAATTCCACACCTCGGGGTTCAATTGTTTGAGTTTTTGTTTTTTCCTGTTTATAGAGTATAAATATTAAATGAACTACCTTTATTTGCATTTTAGTTCATTTTATGCTTGAAGCCACAATTTGTTAATTTTGCTTTTGGAGAATTAAATCCACTTTTTTCCACATTTTGTTACTTTATAACCAAACAGTCCAGTGTATTTTGTTTCCATCTAGACCAAAACAGAGGAGAGCGCGCTTGTTAAGTGAAAGGTTTCCAATTTCTGTTTGCCATGAATAAATAATTTGTGGAAACACCGTTTACTATCATTACATTACAAAAACATTAAGGTCTGGACTTTGACTAGTCCATTCCAACACGTTTTGATCTAGTACAGGTTTTAGGTTTCTATCTTAATCTGTCCTCCCATCAGTTCTGACTAGCTTCTCGTTCCCTAACAAAGAAAACCATCTCCACAGCATGATGCCATCACTGCCATATTTCACAATCAGAGTGATGGGTTGAAAATTATGTGTAATATTTTAAACTCATCCTACCACGGCACATTGTTCTACATGATTGCCATGTCTGTTTTTAGCACATTGGGATAAGGATTTCTTAAGGCTTTTTTCTGGAATATTTTTCTCTTTTTACTCCTTTTACTCATTTAGTGACGTCTCCAAACAATTGACTGCATTGTTTTTTAATTTGGATTATCAGAGTAAAGGAACTTGTATAATAAAAATAAATAAGCAAAAACCTGTTGGTCTGAAATACACAGGTTGTTGTAGAATGCACTAAACTAAAAGAATAGTATTTAGATGAAAACTAACTTTTATGGTTATTCTTTGAAGTCAAATTGGAGCAAAGAAAACTTGAGATTTTGTGTCTAAAATGGTCCAAAAAGTAAAAATGTTTCTTCTCCATGTCTATAATTCTCTTTCCATACCCTTTCCCTCCTATAATGTCATAATAATAGGTTTTGTATGTTGGCGATATGCTTCCTGTATGCACCACATATACAAAACAGTATGTCTAGGGTTTCTTATAAACTTTTCCCCATATGACTTTTCCTTTTTCATACATATAAGTACGCATAAGTACAAGTATAAATCCTTTACTATCAAATTTTTGTTTGCCATATCAAGAGTTTTGTTGGAGGTCTGAGCTATAACAAGGTTTTTCTCTGCTGGACTAATTTTTGTTGCAAGCCAGTTTGCAAGAAAACATTTTTTTTTTCCCCATTCCCACTCATCATTAACTTTGATTCTGTCAAAGTGAGCAATATAAAAGGAAAAATGAGTAACATTTTGTAAGAAATGAGCTGTGAAGCACCATTTGAAAAATATTAGAGCTAAAAAGCATCTGTGACTTAACATAACCCTGACTACAAAGGGATGATAATATTCCTCCATAACCTCTTGATGTGCAAATAGACACCTGTTTGCTTACATGCTTGCCATATTAATTTAAAAGGCGATTATACTTCTGTCTTTCTACCATGAGCTTAATAAGCTCAGGGACTTATTAATTGTTATACAAGATACATGCTTAAAGCGTAACAAGTTCAGATTTATTTTTTTCAGGTTTTTTTCTTCTTTTTTCCATATGTATAGAGAGACAGAAATGTGGCTTTCTACCAGCAGGATAAAAAACAAAATGGCCAGGCACTCTCTTAAAATAGAAATGTTTTCTATCAGTACAATCATTTGATGACTTACAATTAATATAGAACAACCAGTTTACGTAGTAATGGTTTAAAGCAGTTGTGTCACTCTTTCTTGCAGCAGACAGCATGTCAGCTAAGTCTTAAATTTGGGCCAGCTATTTACCAAACTCTGCATTTGTTTGATGGAGAGTGTTAAGAGTTAGAAATAAACCTTTTGGTGTTTTATTTTTTTCTTAGTTTTGTTCTTTTAACAGAAATACAATGTGAAGATGAGAAATCTTCCTTTTTCTGTTTTAAATTCTTGGTCAACGTCTTATAATAATATATTGATCTATAACCAGTGATTTTTCCTAATTGCGGCACATTTCCACTGACTCAAAGAGGGGATTGTTTCCCATTTTATAGTGGTTGCTTTACTGTTTGACCTCTTCACCCCATGTCCTCCTGCCCCCCTCCTTTCTTAACCCAGGAGTCCATCAAGCCAAGCAGAACAAAATAAACAGCGAACGCACATCGTGACTAGAGCAGTGAGCATTGCATGTCCCTTTACACGCAGCTGCCAGAAACGCATCTAAAAATCTATAAACCGTATAGTCCCAAACCAAAAACCAAAATTCAAACCAAGAATGGTTTACACCAGCTAATAAAATCCTTTTAGGGAACTGATGGGAGACATTTGCTTCACAGGATCTTCCAGTGTTATTCTAAAACTCTGTTGTCTTTCTGGAGCTCCATACACATGCAGTGTTGCACAGATAAACTTGAATTTACTTAATACCATTTGAAGATTAACAAAATAAAAAATCTTAAATCTGACCAATATATGTAATCTGTGTACTGGGCACGGATAAATCATGCAGCTGTGGAATATTAGAAAGAAAGCTATTGTTGGAAGAAAGCTATAAGGAGTCAAAACATACGTGTGGAAAAAGGTGGACATTCAAGACCAGAATTCAACTTTTGGCTGAAATTTTTGGGATGCTTTTGCTGGGATGAACAGCGGTGGAAATGTGATGAGAGATAATGTGAAGACGGATGGATGGAGCTAAATACAGAGCAATCCTGGAAGGAAATCTGTTAAAAGTTGCAGGAGAATGGAGCACTTTCTGGCAGAGTAATTGCTCAACCCCACAAAACTAGAGTTTCAGTAAAGAGTTAGAATGAACTGGCCAAAATCAAGATTTTAGGTTGATTGATTGATTGAGAATCATAGTAAAAGATTAAAATTGTACAATAATCCTCTTCATTCAATTTTGAGCTTCCCCCCCCAATCGATATGCAAACTTCTTAGTGATTGCAAACCATGCAAACTAATTTTTTTCATTTTATGGTCAGTTTTTTTGTTTTTCTAGTAACAGAAAAAGAGAAATGGCACCAGAGTGGGTTTTATAGGGGCCATCATCACAGACAGCTGAAAACGTGTACCCTGCTTTCAACCGTCTACGTCACAGCGACCCGAGTTAAACTCACAGGCTGCTGCACTTCTCCTGTGATTTATTCATCGTCGGTGTCATGGAGAGGTAATGAACAGGGGAAGAGCAGACCTGGTAGGATGTGAGTTTTCCTGGAAACTGAGTGTTTTCTTTTTCACCAAGCGCTCAGCTTATTTCCATGCTCTGCTGTGTGAGAACACAGAAACTTTAAAAGCTCTCAGAGGTGCAGTCTGCTGGTGCAGACGTCCACTATTAGCTGCCTGTACACCTTTTCTGCAATGGTAGAATGGCATACATTGGGGTTGAGGGAATTAGACATGTTTTCACTTTCAGCTCCAAGTATAACTCGCAAAGTGTCTTTTTCTTGCCTATGAAATATTCAGTTTATTTTCTTGCCTTATAAAATCCCACAAACAGGGCTTAAAGAGCTCTTTGGGTGTGTTCACTGTTATCACTGGTGATTTACCAGAACAGTGTATGCCCTTTAAAACACACTAAACTCTTTTTTTTTTGGTTGGGGGGTTGGGGGGTTCTGCTTTAAAAGAACAGGCACCAAGTGAGAAAACAGGAAGTTAGCCAGCTGAGTGGTTTCTTTCTTTTGTCTGCACTGCACTTTAACCCAGAGACGGAAATAGAGCTATGGAAAGTGTGACTTCTGCCACAGGAAAACAAAATGTTCAGAGCAAGTCAAATAGTGAAAAAAACAAAAAAAAAAGGACGTCTAGTTCTAGCAAAGAACATGTCTACATGCACCGTTTTCCTCAAACAACACCAACAACATTCTGGGAGTAGACTGACAAAGGGGTTTAAATAACAGCTATTTACACATCCAAACAGGCAGATCAGATGTCTTCCCCGTCCTGCTGGAGGTCAGCTGAAGCAAAACCACTGTCTCCAGCTCGCTGCGTGACTGCATGCTGTTGTGCAACAGTCGAACTCTTTGCGTTCTTGTATTTCCTCTGCCAGCTTGTTTTTTTTTTTTTTTTTTTTTAACACTTTCAACATCCTGCACGCGGGGTGCCACGAGAGGCTGACACTGCTGTGAAAACCGAAAACCTAGTGTTCGAAATGAAAAGGACAGAGCGGAGGAAGTAAAACATGCTCGGACATCATTTTTATTTATAGAAAACTCTTTTGCTGTTCGTTGTAGACTGCTGAATGTAGATGGGAGAGTTTGGTGTGAAACATTAAGCTTAAGTCAAGTGGACTAATAATAGAGCATGGAGCTTAATTGCGAGAAGGGGTCAACAAAGGTCAGAGTGTCCAGTAAGCTATGCTTATTAACTATAAACAAGTCAGTTTAGTGAAAGAAACTGATCTTTCACTAAAGATAAATGATCTCTCAGGTGGTCCTGTTATGCTATAAATAAGCTTTCATGGTGCTATGTAGAAGTCTCCACTCTTTTTAAACCCTTTCCCATTTTTTTTTTCCTCTTGACAATCAAAACACAAAGTATCAAATAATTTTGAAGTAAAAGGAGAATGATAAATGGTTTTCAAGTTCTTTACAAATAGAACTTTTAGAAGCAAATCTACTCTGATACTCCTAAATAGAATCAAATGAAACCATGAGGATTTAAAAATGTAAACATCACTTATAGAGTTCATCCGTGATTTATTTAGAATTAATGAAGCGGTTCTGTGAAGGCCTCTGAGCTTTGCTAGAGAACAAACAGAATCATGAAAACCAAGAAACACAGCAGACAGCTCAGGAAGGAAGCTGTGGAGAAGTTTAAAACGGATTTAGATTATAAAACAATATCAAAAATCTCCTGGAGCAGCGTTCAATGCACCATCTGAGAACGGAAACAGTATCACACAACCTCAAGCCTACAAAACATGGCTGATCGTTGCATAGTCTACAATTTTGACCTTTATTGAAGAGAGCACTGTTGAAAGAAAGCCAAAGGAGGTCCCACTTCCAGGTTGCTGTAAAACATGTTGAAGAAGATTATCTTGTCACACGTGACCAATTTTGAACACTTTGGTCTTCATATCAAACATTTTGTGTCGAGAAAAACTAACCTCAAACCACCTTGAACAAGGCCACTCTGAAACACGGTGGAGGTAGCATCATGCTTTTCTTCGTCAGGGAGATGAAAGATATTTGGTGGGAAGATGGAGGGCGTCGAAATAAAAACGAAAAAGAATGCGAGATATTTTGTAAAATAGAAATATCAAAACTGGAAGAGAAATGTCCACAGAGTTGGAGAGGCTATTGAAGCAAAAGTTAATTTTACCAAAGTACAGTTCAGAATACAAAACCCTGCGTTTGTATTTTTTTGGATGACAGGTTAATCTCATTGTTATTTTCCTTCAACGTCATACCTGTATCATTTTGTGTTGCCTCGTTGCATAAAATCCTAATAAAATACACAAATTGTGTGGTTGTAAAGTGACAAAAGGTGGAAAAGTTCAAAGGCTGTGAATGCTTTAGGTTAACTGTCTGAAAAGGTAGATTTTGTTTTATCCCAGAGTAAAACAAAATCTGGAGAAGCATGAAATCTTCTCCAGCATTTGCTTTCCATGTTAGCAGCAGATCATTTTACTACGTCTTTTAAATTTTAGCACGATGCAAAAGGAAGCTACACTTATTTCATATTTCTTTTGCTGATAATAAAACCAAACAATAAAAAGAATCTGTGATGATAAAGTTTTGGCACTCCCAGAAGTTCAGTTGCCTGTGCTTCCACTATCCACGTCTAAGCTTCAGCTTTAAATGCACAAATTTTTGATGAAGAAAGTCCCTGAAGTACTTTCAGTGTGAAGATTTTATATTTCCTAAATAACTAGCTTCTAGGAAATATGGGAAAGGAATAAAAATTGCACGGATGGAATATTCTTTATTAATGTAATAATGCAGCAGTAAAACATAATTTATTTGAATGTTTCATTCAGTCTTGAGTGTTCGGTACATCATATATTTTCAATCATAATGCAGCAAGTACATTAGTGAAAGTGTTGCAAGAAAAAGAGCTGAAACTTGATTAAACCTACCTGCAATAGAGCAGAGGTACCTTGTTTTTTTCAATGTAATAATATATTTTCTATATTCTATTAATTATTATATTTTAAGCAATCACTCCTTTACTTGACAACTTAAACAAATGGATGTTTCTTGAAAGGTATAGCACAGAGCTAGATGAATAAAACAAAAGCAAGAAATTCATTAAATAGAAGCTCAGACAAGCTCATGTTTGTCTGTTGAAAAGGAAGACAGATTAAATGATACAGAAAGTCTGTGTCCAGCTCGTTTCTTCTTCTGACTATTTGCTCTGCAAAGCCCCACTTCCAAACGCACACAGAACGGCCGACTCAGAAAGCCCTCCTCTAACTCCACTCCATCAAGGGAATCTTCACAAAGCTTCTGACAAATTACATCATGTGATCACAAGCAGTCCAGCCCCCGTCTCTTTGGAGCATCACATGATCTAATACTGAAGTGTTGCCATTGTGTGTCAAGGCATTGCCTGTCAGCAATAGCCATGTGGTTCTGTTGACTGAGGCCTCCGAGGAATGCCGATAAGGCTCGGCGGCGTGATCCCGCTGAGATCGCGGGGCTCAGCACATGAGCGGAGATTCAGCAGAACATATGTGAAGTGGACTTGCGGCTGATTGAGGACTTGATATCCTCTGCTCTGGTCTTCATTAGACCGAGGAATGGGGGGAAGGCAGGGGGGTTTCTCTCAACAGGGATTGCATATTTTCTCAGCTAACTTTTTGTACTCATTACTGCATGCCTGGGGCGTTACGGAGGAGGGGGGGTGGGGGGGGGTTACAGACCATTTTTGACATCCAACATTTATGTTGGTTGTCAACACAAATGTTGGGATTTATTATTTCGTTACCAATCATTTAGTGTCAGAAGGAACTGTATGCCTTTATCGCACTCAGCTTGGGAAAATACCAACTGTCTCATGCAATCTAATTCACAGCTAAGTGTTTTTTTTTCCTTTTGTTAAATAGACACAATGGTTAAGTTTGAATGTTTTGATACTAATCAAATAAAATCAAAGGATTTCTGCTGAGGTTCAAATGTTAACTTTAATCAAGGGTTCTCATACACATAACCCCAGTCCTTCTATATCTTTATGTAGGAAAATATTGAATTTGGTGTAAATTTTAACAGTTGATGCATACGTTTTTTTCCCTTCTGTAACGACATCTAAACAATCCGACATTTTCTTGGATATTGTTATTGGTGTTGACATGATCCGATCCAATCCAATCGTGGTTTAATGTTCTGAACTTGGCATTTCAAAAACAAGAAAAATCATTTTTGATGATTTTGAAGTATTGCATTAGAAGAGATTGACGGAAACGGCAAAATAAAAAAAAGAAAAAGAAAAAAAAAAAACCTTGCTACAGACTTTATGAAGGGAAAGAAACACAATTGCTGAATAGTTCTGATGTAGCAAACTTTCCCCATCTACAGGTGATGGGCCTGTGCCTTAATGGAGGCACAAAACTCAGGAAAACTGAAAGAGTCTTTCCCTCCGTACTGGAGGTTTGGTTTTTGAAAAATTTCTGAGGTGTTGTGTCAACATCCGACAAAAATCACACTTTGTGTGGCCTGGTTGAGTTGTTCCGAACCAGCAGATGTAAACGCGTTTAATTCACATCTTTTTTGTGACATTTTACAATCCGCATGACAATAAATATTTTGGATGCATAGTTAATCTAATTGCCATAAAAGTATCGTGATTTTCCTTAAAAATGAGTACCACTTTGCTTCAGCTTTGTAAAACAGTCTTAAGATTATGAATAAAGATCTCCACAGCATAGTGGAGCTCCATCTGTCCTTTTATTCCTCACTCTGAGCATATCAGAATAGGTATTTAGATGGATCAGAAAATCTTTTTATGCATTAATTGCAGGCAACAAGCTGTTCAGAGTTTTTCTAAAAAAAAAAAACAAAAAAAAAACAAGATAGCAGAGGTTAATATTCTAATTGCTAGTCCGCTGAATGTTGCAGGATAAAATAATCATCTCTTTCAGCAGGAGACGAGTGGAACAAAACAGACTGAAGGTAATGGCCTCAATGATGGCAATTATTCTGAACAAAAATTGGCATTTTTAGGATAAATTCTCAAGGTTTTCTGAATTTCAGTCAGTAAAATTTTCTGTTTCAGTCTGGTGCTTCAGGGTATTTTTTGTTTCTGTCTTACTTCCTCATTGTCAAAGTTTGTACTTTCTGTATGATGGTACATATGGTATGTTATAAAGGAGGTGAGCCACTAAGCAACTTGTACCAGCAGGAGAAGAAAGAGGTGATATGGTGTTAATGTACAGTTATATATATCCAATATTTATAGTTTGAGTGGTGGAACTGTAGATTATAAGTGCACTTTCTGCCATCTCAACCTATGGCTCATCACAGAGTGACTTACTCAGGATGTGTTATGTTGCAATAAACATGAGCCTGTCATTATCTCATGTCCTCACACCCCATGCATAAAGTAATGTAAAGCAGAAAAACATGAAAAAGTTAGCTTTAGCCAATAGTTCTTTAAAAATTAAAGACATGTAAAAATTCTCATCAAGATATGAACATATTAATCTGAATGGAGGGAGACTAATGCATGCATTCAGCAGCAAACTGATGATCGAGTTATGGTTTTAGAAACCATGCATCTCGGCCTTTATCAAGTCGTTAAAAAATCCACATTTACAATCAGTCAACAACCTAGTCTTCTGCTTAAAAGTATATTCATCCTTGTTAAAATGTCAGGTTTTGTGTTTTAAAGAAAAAAAGGCAACACTGTTGCCAAAACATAATGTGATATCCATGTTGTGCAATTCCACAGAAAACAAGCAAATCTGGTTGCATAAATGTACACAACCCAAATCAAACGTGTTGGTTGAATAAAAATAAGTTCAGATCTTTGTCTGCTGGGGGTGTGAATAGTTTGGCTCCTATTTCTGTTATTGAATTTTAAAATTTCAGTGCTCTTCTCCTGACTGATACCTTTAAAACCCTTTTGTTCTTTTGCAAACTCTCTTCAAACTATGGATTTAGGCAAAAGATGAAAATTAGCAACTCTCAAAAAAAATCATATTATGGTATTTGAACTTGAACGTCTTGTGAACTGTTGCTAGAAAATTTGCCTAAAATCACCAAACTACTAAGAAGGAATGTGTATACAACTAATGCCTGTTGATGCACATAAAACACATACCAATGATAATATTGAAAATAATTCCCCACCACTTGTGGATTAGACATTTTTAAAACTATAGTTAATTTACTAATTTCACAAATAAAAATGCACATCTGCTGTATTTTATATATTCGAATGAACAAACTATTCCATGTATAATCTTTTGGACAGGGATTAAACAAATAGATCTGTTCTGAACAGATCTAATTAAAAATAAGTTTTAATTAGTTTAGGCAGGGTTGATTCCTGTTTCATTAGACAATCTATAATGGACTAGATATTCTACAGGAACCTCATAGCATAACTTACAGCACTGGTTTATTTTCAGAGGTAAATTGTTTAAACTTCATATTTTTGGCATCCTTTATGTTTTTCCTCCGCCATTCTTTTCCATCCTTTTCAAGTGGATCATTAGTAGTTGATTACTTCTAGAGACATTGTCTTCAGCGGCTACCTTTTGGCTCACCGGCTCCGGAACATTTCTTGTTGTTGGGAAAAATAGAACATATGAGGGAAGAAAAGGCCAAACCACAGTGCAGCCCATCATTGTATTGACTGACCAGGTAAAGCTGGGTACATACTTCTTAGAATGGATCTTCTTATTGATTAAAGCCAGAAAATTCCTTGTAACCATGTGTAGAAATATATTAACAAGACAGGCAGCTGAAGCAGAAATTTTTCTCAAGTCTGCTGTATTTTCAACAATTCTTCACTGTATTGTTGCATTAAGTGGAAAGCTGTACTAGTCATAATGTGCCCTGAATGTTTTTACATTTTGTCATATTACAATCATATTTTACATGAGACTGACAAAGAAAGTGGAGGGCTAAGTTGCAGATGAAAAGAAAAAATTTTACTTCATTTTTAAAAAAAGGAATCAGTTTTTGTTTTTAATAACAGTTTTTTTTAATGTACCCAGAGTGCAGACAGCTGGAGAAAACACTTTTAATCAAGGAACAAATGATCAGCTTTCAAAGCTTTTGTTATTTAACATTACACGTCTATTGTAATGCATAAACCAAAAGGACAATAAAAAAAAAAAGCATGTGCTTGGAAAAAAACCCCTACAATTCTGGCTTCAAAACAGCGGTCGCAGAAATTATCGTCCTGGGATCGAGTTCAAATGTTTCTTTATGTCAGAATTTTATCACGGCACTCCAAAATGACAGAAATTTAATTGGTGCCAGTAAAACAAAGCCAAGGCTGCCATAAATCTTTTTAGCTGCTGAGGGCCAAGTTGAAGTCCTGATTCCATTGACTGAGCAACTGTCCTTCCCTCTGGCTTTCCCCCCTCCTTTCGCCTTTGTTTGTCATCTGCTTGCAGAGTGCTCCGTGACACCATTTGTCTCTATAACAAGTCGCAGTGAGCAATGTGTTCAGTGGGCCCACCTGCAGGAGCCCCTGCACTGGTTGATGCTCACCATGGGCCTCCCAGGACTACCCACAGAGGAGGAGGCAATAAAGGCCCGGGGAAGGAGTCATAAATCTCCATAAACTTCAGCCAGCCGCTCTCCCCCACTTTCGCTGGCCACTCAGATAAAGCCCCTCCTCCTATGCGTCCCCTAGATGGACTCCAGAGGAAGCAAGGAGAGGTCTTGATTGTTTGCAACTGAACAGCCTCTGCTGAAAATCTGTCAGCAGTGACCGTTTCTGATGGTGCAACTTTGCGAGAATTATCAATAAACAAGGTTCCGATTTGAAGGCAAATTCGATCTGAAGAGAACTTGCTTAAATACTCTGCAGAGCATCCAGGTGTCATCCAATCATCGGCCACATTTCAGAAAGAGAAAACGTTGAAAATAGCTGCGGATACTTGGCAGTCTCATGCTAATTTCATGATAATTCAAAAGCTAGAGTTATGAATTATTCACTTTCCTTCCTAATGCAGAATATTTTCTCAGAGCGATGTATGAAACTTGAAGGTTTTTTGCTGCTCTAAATGTGTAGAAAGAAGTCATCTGGTGATGAGTTTCAGGGCAGAGGATCTGATCTCACTAATCAGGACGTGCGGTGGAAAGCATCCCTCTTAAGGAGGAAATGCCTGCTTCCTTTGTATCTTACTCCTAAGGACAAAGTCCTCTGCAAAAGCTGCTGATGAATGGCTTCATAGCTGCCACCTACAGACATGCACATGTATGTGTTAATGTGCCGACCTGGTTTATGGCACATTCTTTGACTGTAGCAAAGAACAGTAGACCATAGATTCCTTAGTGAAGAAAAAAAAAAACAGAAGAAAAGGAGCAGATAAGTGCATTGCATAACTTACATTAACAGAAAAGTGTAAAAGTCAAAGTGATCGGGCCTTGACTTTCTACTTCTGAGGTAAAGTGAAGTGAAGGCATCCAGTTGAATTTAATGGAAATCACATAGATATAAAAAAAAGTCTGAACAGTTGTGAACATCTCTGCTAAATAAACTGAGCTCTGAAATGTGAAAGCAGCAAAGTCCAAGTCAATTCTTAAGTCTTTGGGGTGCAAGTCCCAGTCACTGAAAGTCCTCTCAGAAAAGTTTGTCACAACTACGATATCACATGAAAGCCTGAGTACTCATGAACAAAGACCATCATGTCTTGAAGTATTTGTTTATCATAATTTCCCTCACCGTTATTTTAGGAAAAAGGGAGAATCTTTACAATGTGGGAACATCAGTCTAACTGAAGTACAGGGGTGGCAGCATGAGGCTGTGTGGGTGTTTAGCTGAGGGAGGGACTTGTGCACGTTGCAAAACCTGATGATAATAAAGAAGGAAAATCTTCTGAAAATGCTGAAGCAACATCAAAAGAAATCAGCCTGCAAGCTAAACCTTGGACACCTTTCAATGGTCATAAAGCCCTCATCTCATTTTAATGAGGAAAAAAAAAAAGTTGAAAAATTTGCATGAGTTAAGCAGCCTAACCCATATTGAAAGCCGGAGTAAGTAAATTCTGTTCTGTCCAGAGAAATGGACCAAAGTTCTAGTAAACTACTGTGAGAAGCTTGTGGAAAGAAACATAAAATTGAGCCAAATTGTGCAGTTTAAACACAATTCAACAAACACTAAGAATATGCTTGTAAATTTCAGATTTTAAAAATATGTAAAAAAAAAAAAAAAAAAAAAAAAAAAATCAAAAATTGCTCTCAATTGTACATGTAGCAAATAGAAAAAAAATCTGTTATGCTTAGTCATGTAAAACGGGTACTGTATAATCAGTTAATATTAAAGAAAAAAGTTACGGCTTTTTCTAAAGTGAATGTGGATCTAATTTCTACTGTAAGAAGCAAACCCAAACAGTGGTAGTTTATGCAACTTTAAGAACTATTCATCTTTTAAAGGTTGACCAAATTCCAAATTTCTTTTTTTTCCTTTCGGTTTGCCAATTTTGACCTTGATATTTTATGGTTTCATTTAATACTTCATAATTCAGCTTAACCACACAGACAAACTATATTCTTTTAAAGATATTTAAAAAGGAAAGTGAGCTACCAGTAAGTGCAGGTTTTATTTAGGCTATTATAGTGTGCAAAAATTAAGCTGTTTTTATATATATATTTTTTAGATGACTTGAGCAAATGAGTTGTGTGGGAGTTCCCTCAGCAGATGCCGCTGACAGAGACACGAAAGGTGTCGACCTGATCTGCAAACTGTCTCTCATCTCCTTCCTCCTATCCGGCTCAACTCGCCCACCAAGTTCTGACAGGAATAACAAAATGGCTGTTTGCTGGGGTGTGTACCCAAAACTTAAAAGTTCAACCTTTCACTGACCTGGAGACGCACCTTTTCTTTGCACCAGTGAAAAGCCCCATGTGGAGGTGGCGGCACAACTCATTCGATCCTTTACACCTCACTGTACTGCTCCCCCCCCACCAGCCCGACCCCCCGGCATCCCTTTTTCTCCTTTTTTGCTGCCGTGATATCACCTTACCGTGTCACCAGATTTCCCAAAGTCAAAGCGAGGACATGCTGCTCACCTTTTGACTTCTTTACCTCTTGAACTGGGGGGAAAAAAAAAAATTCTCCTGAAATGCAACTAAGACTGCCAGCTGTCATTCTCACCTCCCACTTATTAAAGACTGAAACCACGTGCGGGGAGACGGTGTGCAGTTTAGAGAAAGAAAAAAAGCAACCGCAGAGGAAAACCTGATAAGCATCAAGCTGTACTTGTAAAGCAGCTCATCTAACATTAATGGTGGAGTAATTGGTTTGTAACTGTAACACTTACTCGGCCATCAATAATGACCAGGGAAGAGAGTGTAGTGTTACTTGCTGAGGATAAGGGGCTATTATGCCTGAGCCAAAGCCTCAGGATCAGCTGAATGGGCCTACAGTTTTGTCCGACAAATATTTATATAGTGTCACGTTACTGGAACAGTCTAACTAGAGGAGACAATAATAGGTAAGGTGATTGAAAAGTCAGATACACATGTACCAGTTTTACTTTATCTAAGGATCTACTTTTGCATCCTCTGCTGATCAAAGCTAAGGAAATGGACTCCAAACACCTGGAGAGGATTTATTTTTGGAGGCAATGATTGAAATTAGTTCTTTGAGCCAACAGTTTGTTTACATTTGATCCCACAGAGGTCGAATAGCACACATTATGTGTCGATTTCTCAACAATAAGCTCCCAAACTTCCTCAAGGCAAGTTTATTTACTAGGGTGATAGCAGTAAATCAAGTCAGTTAAGTCAACAATTTCTTATTTTCTAGCATGAAGTGGCACAAATATAGAAGAATGACTCAGTAGCCATGTCATACAATAAAATAATCAGCATATCTTCCACACTGTGATAACCAATCTGAAGGCAAAACAAATATACTTAGTAGCTAAATTGTTCTCATATAAAAGAGAGAAAATGATGAACTAAAACAAATCTGAGGTAATAAAAATGTTTGAGTGTTTAAACCAGAGTTTTGGCATAAATCTGAAATAGAATCTGTGGGGGAAGCCAAAGATTCAGGTAACGGCAGGTTCTTCAATTTCAAACTTTTCGAGTTTCTAGCAAAATTTTGAATCTCCAGCATAGCAAATATACAAAAAGTGCTCCAGCAATTATTATAACTTTCAATTATAGAAATGGTTATGAATATTAAAGAGCATAAATTTGATTTAAAAAAAAATAATAATAAGAAACAAATCTGAGTATCAGCATTGAAAATATATTATTTTCTCCATTGTTTCATTAGAAATATAAAACTATCTTAAACTCTGTTGTATGAAGACCAGTGTTGGCAATATGGCTAATGTTAGTTGACCAATGTGCTAGGCTAACCAGCCTGCAGTGACGATCTACATGAAACTTGCAGACTGAAGTTTTCATTCTGTTAACTTCACAAGAGTGATGGGTGGTGCTTCTTTCCTTCCCATTGAATAACTAATCATGTTTTTCATGACCAGAACATCCCTAAACAACCACATTTCGTTGTATTTAAGTCAATTTTATTACTCTGACAATTAACTGAATCTTTTTCAACCCATTCATTTCAGGTTTGGATCTGTAAAGGGAAGCTTTTGCAGTTTGTTGTAATTTCTGCATCTGTAAGCTAAAATAAATAGAGCACTTTTCGAAGGACATTGTAAAGTAACAGTAATCAAATGTACATCCAGGAATATTTATAATAAATTGCATTAATGCGCCACCAAACCGCTAAAGCTTTAGTTTGAGAATAAAAAACCCCCCTGAGTGTTCATACTTATGCAAGGCACTGTATGCATACCGTCCTGACAAAGCCGCAGCTTAGCATCAAATAAATTAGGATGTCGAAAAGCCTGAGAAAGTGTCCAACTTTCTTTCCTCCTTTGATGAAATGCAAGAAGTATAAATTTCTCCTTAAAAGAATGTGGGAAGGCGAATACAGCACCTCGGTTTATTGAGGTTAGATTGAGTTGCCCAAACAATTCTGTTAACATCCCTTGAGAGCCACAGCTGTCGGGGACCTCTCTTTGAACTCACAGCAGGAGATCTACGGCACCCCCTGGCCCTAAGCTGTCCTTTCTCTATCTCGACTTTGCATTTTGTAACTGTAGCTGGACGTAGACTTTTAAGAGGGCTCAAACCTCCCGGGGCAGCTGCTCAGCTGGTAAATGGATCCACATCGGGCAGATCACCTGAGAGCACCAGGGGTAGACCTCTGGAGAGCTGCTCATGTGTCCCACTGCCTGCTCCGTTTCCAAGAGATTGTAAAGAAAAATACAATGAGGATCCATGAGACTGAGCAGAAGGAGAAACGCAACAAGACCGCTAACTTTAAACCCGGCTCATTCAAATAATGATCGCAGACTGATTTGTGCAGAAGGAGTGATCTTACAGCACATTTTTTGGTGGACGAAACAGTGATGAAGGCTAGCAGAATATGCAAAGAATATGACAACTTTTGCACCAAATAATGTGCATAAAATATTCATACAGGCACTGTAGCACATAAAAAACTAAAATATTGCATCTAGTTTGATGAAAAAATATGATGAAATAAAACAATGTCTATATTTTTTATTCCTCAGTTTTCAGTGGTCCATCTCCCTTCTCAGCTGAAACAGAAAAGTATGTGTTTACAAATTATTTTATTCATATAGTGGAAAATAGCTTTGGTGTTACTTTGGACGACACTCTTTTCAAAAGAACAAATAATTTGGCACCTAATAATCATCAAAGTATCTTTGTTTATCATGCAACTGGATTTTAAAACAACACTAACAAGATGAAATTATTGTGCTGTAAGATAGTGAAGAGGTATAACATTCAGCAAATGCTGGGCTTAAATCAAAGCCTAGTCAGCCGGACTAATCTACAGTCTGGCTATACATGATTAATCATGGCTAAATTTGTAAACAGTGACCTTGCCTGCTAGTTTGTTAGAAATGACAACCGTCAAACCAAGGATGGAATCTAATCTGTAACCATTCCCATAAAAATACCAAAAGACAAAAAAGACAAAGGCAATAAATAAGCCATTTGGCAACTTCTCCTATCAAGCGGATTCACAGGGTTTATCACCTGTCCTTCACTTCACTATGCGGCCATTACCACTATTTATTTCATTTCGTTTCGAGTGGTATTTTTTCCGTTGCCCAGGTTGCTGTGACTGTTGATACTCTTAGTATGATCAGTGACAATTCACCTCATAACTAAGAAATTCTCAGTCAATTGTTGGCCTGGAGTCTCTCATAGTACATCTTTTCTTCTCGACATTCTTCCCAGACCCCAAAGGTGCATGCATGTTAGGTTAAGTAGGATTTCTGAATTAATCATAGCTAAAAGTGTAAGCGTGTTCTCTGACTATCTGTGTTACCCTTGTGGTACAGTCCAGTGACACCAAGGAATCAGGAACAAAGAGACAACATTATGGAGCTTTGTCTCTCCAAAGCTCCCAAGTTGTTCAACAGGGCAGAAAATCATTAGTTTCTGAATCATCTTCTGTGCCAAACGCTGAAGTGGTTAGGATTTCAAGTACAGAGGATATAAGGTAAGTAAATCATGAATGCAGTGTTTTTAAATAGTTATCAAGTTCAGAAAGTCATATCTGAATGCAGTACATGATCTTAAACCTTGAATGTGGACAAGAGATCAATTTAAGCTAAATAAATAAAGTTATTTATTTAGCTTTTTCCAGACATTGCTTTGGATTAGAATAGATATTTGATAAAACAAACAAACAAACAAAAAACATGTTTTGCACCAAAGAGGCTGCTTTATAAATGGTGCACTGCAGCTAGTTACTGGCAGGATATTGTGCTAAATATGTTTTTTCCCCAGTCACCATTGATGACCAGCTTGAATCCAAATGCATTCACAAAAGTCAGACACATTCAGCCTCCTCTCGGCAGTGTTTGTCATAGTTTCCCAGAACCCCAGGGCTCCTAGTGTTTCTGAAAATCCATTAAAGCTGTTGACAGAGGTAAAGACCTGGCAATTTTCACTTAAGCTCTTTACGCAGAGCAAAAACAGGAAGAACACAATTATCAGACGTTCACAATTTATTTACCGAAGCTGCAGGTAAGAATAAAATTAAAGGAAAAACCTTTCCTTCCATCTGCCTACTTTAAATTTATTTATATATATATATTCTGTTACTCTGCGGTTACATAAAGCATCCGTTGGGCGTTATAAAATATGGATCAGGATTTTTCAATATGTTTGATACAACTTCATGCTTATACTTCCACATTAAAGAAGTCACCAAAAATCTGAAATATTTTTGGCTGATTAAATTTACGCTTGAACATTAACAACATTACCAACTCAGCTCCTCAGCTACTTCGAAGGAGAGTTTTTCTTCATTTTAATTCACAATGTCAATATTTTTGACATGCTCACGTGCTTGCGGACTAACAGTCTGCATGCTGGAGCATTCATACACTTTGAGTGATGCAGTCATTCATCAACGCGACCCCGGGCCCTTACAGATGGAAGGCGAAGCAGGCTGCAGTCTGACTGCGCTCAGGTCCACTCAGTGGGCTGTCAAAGCCCATCATCTTCATACACTTCAGCGATCAATACCTCACAGCATCCTGACAGAGTGAGTTAGTGCAACACACCACTCTCTCTCAAGCCGTAACTGGAAAATCCTCACAAAAAATTTGTAAAAAAAAAAAAATAAAAATCATAAATAAGCATACTTATATCAATTTCCATCTCCTCTGTTTAGATAATGTTTGAAACAACATATAAAAGGGCTGACTTTGGGGTAATGAAGATATTTCTCAAACTTCAATTGTCTGGAACTCTGAATTCTCCAAATCCACACAAATGGAAAATGTATTTTCTCTCCCGTGTTGAAATTGCAAGTAGGAATATTTTGCAAATGGAGCAAGTTCTTGCGGCAACACTTGCTCAAAGACTGATTTATAATCTGGAACATAACTGCCTATGGCTTACCAAGAAAGTTTAGAAATAAAGCTCAACTTGTGAAACATTACCACAGTGTATACAATAATCCTGTCTTCTCTACACAATTTATCCTCCCTTCACACTGGCAGAAGACAGCATACAATAGTAAAAATCAATATGTGTCCAATCCAGAGTTCAGTGGACTCTCCATTACCTATGATAACTTGTAAGAATTGGAAAATGTATAAACTTCAATAGAGAATCTGGGGAGTGATTGACTTCAGCTCAATAAATAGTGGAAGGAGCTCAATCATTTCGAGAAAAGCCAATCAAGTTGGTTGCTGAATGAAGTCATATACACACACACAGTCTACACACTGGTGATGCACACCAGGACTCATTTTGTGTCATTATTGGCTTAACGCTGAAGATGTTTTTGCATTTACCACGATCTAATCACATTTCAGCACATTGTGAAGTTTGTAAGATGGGATTTAAACCAATGACAAAGGACCAGAAATCATCATTGTTGTTCTTGATTTGACAAATCAATAATAACTAAAAGCTGTCAAAAATCCTTTTACTTCTTACAATTTATAGCTTTCATGGATGGAGATGTCCATGTCTTTTTTTTAGAAAAAAAAAAAAATATATATATATATTTTTTTAAAAAATCAAAAAAACGTCAAACAAAGACCAGTCAGGATTTTTTGTTTGAAAGATTTATGAGCTGATGGAACATTTCTGCCTCAGATAAGCTCTCCAAATACCATCAAACCCATCATTTTAAAACATGTAGCATCAACTTCTCAGCAGGATCCGTTGGGGCAGAGCTGAACCCTTTCCACTCTATTCGCTCTTTCACCAAAGTTGGAGTTTCATGTTGAGTAAATCGGTATTAGTGAAGTAGAACTTTGGCTGATCAATGGCTTCAGCTTTCTGAAGAATATACTTTTTAAATAAGTGACATTAACATTATTGCATCAAGAGAAACAGAAATCCAAGCAGCAGTGATAATTTGTTAAAAAATAGATAAAGGAAAAAACTTAGCTGTTCTATTGGGATGTGTATGAACATCATGGTACAAACTGGCCTCTGACCTACAGCACATTTATTCGGGGACTCCATATATATATTGAGCAACTTAAAGTAGTCGTGTTATTTTTCGTTTGTGCAGTCTAGCCTGCCATCAAACCCACTATAGCCATTGCAACATGCATGGAGTGGCTGCATGCCAGGCCTTTCCAACACACAAATACTAACAGTGAGGCTGACAACTTCCAAATAGGTGCAGACAATCATGATATCAAAATCAATAATCTTCAGTCCCACTTGACAAAAAGAAAAAAAAAAACTCTAGAGCCTCTGTGAAAATAACAGTTCTTCATTCTGCCAAGTTTTAGGCCACAGTGTTGTGAAGTGCCTTCTTTCAGCTGTTGTTTTGCTTTAGATGTTGAAATAAAACAGTTGGTTTAAGAGTTTCCATGTGTGTTCAAAACTTCGATCCTGCAGAGATCTGAGCATTTTACAGAGTTACAGCAAAAGCTGTGGATTAAAAACCTTATCTGAAGTTTTTTTTTAAAAGTCTGTTGTGATAAAGGGACTTGTACACTAATGTAGTTTAGAATTAAAGCTGCGGAGCAGCGTCGTGCGGCCCTCGCAGCCAAGCGCCGCTCCGGCCTATCAGCCACCGCGGGGGTTCCAGCATCGCAGCCTGCTCCCCACCGCAGAAGCTCTCACGCAGTTTCCGCGCCCGTCCACCAGGCGGTACGCACC
>CAEFZY010074201.1:0-25588 GCA_903066815.1 Brachyrhaphis roseni
AAAAAAAATAAGTATGTATATATATATATATACATATATATATATATAGATATATATAGATAGATAGATAGATAGATAGATAGATAGATAGAAATGAAACACAATGAGATGTTTTTATTTAGTCACAAGTTGGCTTTAGCCACACTTCTCACAGGCCTAATAAAATGTTAGCCCCTACTTATTACTATACTATGAGTATTGACTTTGGCCTCAAGTCATGACCAGACAAAATGGCATGAGGGCTTGTCCTAAGTGATTACTCTGAATTAAAAGTCTGTCCACATGTAATCCAATACTACAGTTCCAGACAGGCCTGAACACTCACAAGTTAAATCCGGCAAGCTGTGGGGATACAGGAAAATATGAATGGCCCTTACTGTTGCATGTTCTACTGAAACATGACTGCTGCATGTTATTATATATATAGTTTCTGCTTAAGCCTTTTGACTGGTGGTAATAAGGCCTCATCCTTTGCCAAAAAATTTTGCAATCTGCATAGATGATTTTCATCTATGACATTAATTAGAGATGAAGTATAAAGAGTAAATATACTTAAATAAATTAGTTTATCTTAAACTATTTTTGATGTACTGAAAGTTGTGAAATTCAAATGTTGAATAATTTTAACAAAAGCAATTTAATTAAATTTCATGTCAGTTTACATGCATTAGATTGGTGTCTTGAAGAGCATCCAAGACATAACAGATCACAATAACTTAGAGGTGAATTTGTAGAGTTGTCACTTCTAAAAATAGGATGACTAATTGCTGAGATTTGACATGTCGCTGGTGCCGTTTGTGTAATAGAAAAATATTGAGCCATATTTTATTATGCTGTTTGTTTAATAGAAAATAATTGAGCCATATTTTATTATGCGCAGTGGCCTCAAAAATTTTCAGAAATATTTGGGTAGACTTAAATACCCATATTTTTACTAGAAATAATTTAGGTTTAGCAGCTTACAGATTTCTATATTAATTAAGTTTCAAAACAAATAAATTACTTTAATTGTTTATTTATTTACTTATTTGCTTCCAAATAAAATAATTATTTTATTTGCTTCCAAATAAAATAATTATTTTATTTATTAACATAGTAGGCAAAATGAGTGTAATTTGAACAAACTTTAATTTTTAAGGGTCAAACTTTAAAAACTTTAAATTCAGCTTCAATGTAAGACAAAATGTTTCTGTTTTATGATGTAAAATTGTCAACTAATATATTTGTTTATCATTGCGTTATGTTCACTAGTAATTTGTGTGTATCCTCACAGCACATTCATGGAACTGGCATAAACATGCTGTGGTTTGCAGAAATTTCCTTAGAGCAAAATTACATCATTATTTGCTCAGCCATCAGTTCCCCTAATTCAATTATGAATAATACATTCAGCAGCACTGCTTCCAATCCACAATCCTTAGCAATTTATATCCTGTTTATTGGAAACCATTGTTTAAGTATTTTGTGGGACTAATGGCCTTTAAGTAATAGTACAGGAAACAGGCCGAGAGAGAAGGAGGTCAGACATGCAGCAAAGTTAATTTTGGGAATTGAACCTTGGATGGCTGTGTTGAGGGCTAATAGCCTCCTTATGTAGGGTGCCCACAATATCCCTATGTCACTTGTATCCCCAGAAAACTCTTTTTAAGCTTTCTGACTCTCTTCATAATTACTTTGTGCAGCTTTATTTCACTTATACACTGTGATATATTTTCAGTTGTTTGCATATCCACTGTTATCATGGGATGCTTACTGGTGTGTTGTTGGTGACCACAATGCATCCCTTGGCAGTATGCTTAGTCTTAATGGATACTGTTACTTCCCTCCAAAATTCCTTTTTACAGTGTAGCAGCACTCTCGTAAATCCCAAATATATTTCAGAAAGATTTGCAGCTTTGATTAAAAAAAGATAAATAAATAAATATCCCATCCTTGTGCTGAAGACATTAAATCACTGCATAACAGTAGTTATACCAGGAGATTCAGAAATGACAAAGATGAGTTAAACACCCCTTTGGCAGGGAATGGATTTGTAATCCAAGATTCCTTCATTGGGCAAAGATTCACTTTAATCCCAGCTGAAGGCAAAATACAGTTATTGGAAACTTTTCACCTCATCATAGCCATGTTCAAGGAACACATAAAAGCTCCACTCGGCAATACAGACTCCTCAGCATTCCTCCTCAACAAAGGGGCTTGTCTTACATTATGGTCTACTTATTGAATCCTTTGCCTCTCTGTGGTAGATATGCTATATGTAGTGAACAATGTAACATTGTTGTGAAGGTGCGCAGGTACTCTACCCTTGGGCTACTCTGTGAAGGAGCCTGATTTGATTGACAGACAGTTTCTATGGGGGTAAGTAATAAAGTCAGTTTCAGAAGCAGTGCAGCAGCCTATCTGCCTTTCACCTCCTGCGTGGCTGCAGAGAAACACAAGACATTCTCTTTCATTGTTGCCTGTGAGGCGGAAATCAATCTTTCTGGTTATAAGAGCATTTTATTAACAATAGATTGCAGTTAAGGTAGAACGTAATTACCATAACAGTAATTTTCCTCCAATTTTAACCAAAATGAAAGTAAAAAAAAATATTACATGTCAATTAAAAGTGTGTCGATTCTACTAGTCTTCTACTTTCTTTTTTAGGAGGATGGGCATAGACTTTGCTTGATGTGATACAGTAATGGCATGCATGTGGAAAAATACACGCACTCATGCTCTGACACACAGATGTACTCATCTCATCTTCTGTGTCCTGCATCTGGAAGTTGCTCCATGAAAAGTGGCTTCTTCCTGCTCTCGCTGGAAACATTTTCCAGGCAGTGGTAGACGCTTCTTCTGGGAGCTGGCCTACATCCAGGAACACTCAGGCTTCACAGCTGTCTTACAGCACTTAAACGCAGCATATGGTACCCAAGTACCATTGTTTCACCGCTAAAGACCATGTTTTTTTATCAAGGATGTGAGCCCATTTAATGTCAGCTTTACTTGGAGAGACGAAAGAAGTTCTGAAAAACAAGCTGGACCGCTGTGTGAAAGAGTGAAGTGTTGTTTTTTTTTCCAAATGTTTTTTGTTTTTTTTTTCTCAGACCATCACTAATTCTGGCAGTGATGACATTCTGATTCTCAGTCTGTGAGTTTGTGAAACAACACCATCTGTGCGCTTTCCTCTAATTAGGGTAATAGCCACAAATATTGCTGCAGCAGTTCCTCATGACAAGCTGTTACATGCCAATGTGTGAAGACTTTTCTGGGTTTGATAGACGCAAGTTAGCAATTACACTGATGTAACTGGACAGCAATGTTGCATTTTGATGGCAAACAGGAGACCTCATATCAGTCTCATTTGGCTTTTTTTTCCCTTGAAGCAAATCATGTTGTTACATTTACTTTAATTGCATTTTTATCTTTTATTTCTACACTTTCTGCATCCATTTCTTCAGGGTCACGTGTCATA
This sequence comes from Brachyrhaphis roseni, assembly GCA_903066815.1. NCBI lineage: Eukaryota > Metazoa > Chordata > Actinopteri > Cyprinodontiformes > Poeciliidae > Brachyrhaphis > Brachyrhaphis roseni. The sequence continues at coordinate 3,458 of CAEFZY010074201.1, forward strand.
AAAAGATTTAAAAAATAAGAATAACCTCCTTTTCTGAAAACAATAAACCCTTCGTGCTTTATTTGATGAGTGCATGACTGCAATTATCGAACTTCACCTGAAGTGCGACATGCTTCACACTACATCAAAAACAGAATCGTCTTCATCAAGCAAAGGCTGACAAAACGTTTCATTTCAGGACGTGTGGTGCATATCGTTATCTTCTCAATCTCCTCACTTCATTTTCTTTCGTACCATTTGAACCCAAAATCTGACATTAACAAATGGAAGTTAATTTGCCTCCCTCCGAAGCCATTCTAATCAGTCTAAAGGTTAATGTTTCTGCTAATTTATAAATGCAGGATTGCTGTCAGCGTGAGGGGGGAAATGGTTTTGAAAGGGCTGACATTGTAAATTAAGCCTGTCAGATTGTCTCTCTGCGCCGACGGATCATAAGATGCCGCAGTCTATGATGTCAGACAGGCAGGCAAACAGCCCAGGGGGACAGACCTTGCTCCTTCACTTCCAAACACTGGAATCCCAGGAAATGTGTAGCTTTGGAAAGTTGGATGGATGAACAACCACGGAGATGGTCTAATCTCTGGGGGCTTCACTTGATGGTCAGAACTGTGTCTGATGTTGGTGTGTGATGGCATTGCTATTAATTTGGCAAGACAAACAGAGGAGGATCATTCAAATGAAGATGTCATGCTCTGCCAGTGCAGTGCATCTTCGAAGTCAGTCAGTGTGTTCATGCTTGACGTTTACCTGCGTTCTTTTTGCTGCGTCATTGAAATGAATGCCACCTCTTGGGGTTCTTTTTCAACTCAACCTCAAGTCACAATTATTGCCTGAATAATCTGTTAATTTTGTGTAAGCAGAAAAATAAAATAAATTAATTAAAAGCTCAAGTTTTACTCGTATTTGTCTTACAATAATTGCATATAGTTTCAATGGTTTACTTCAAATTGAAAATAAAAGAGAAAGAGAGAATTTGCATTTACATTTACGGCTTAACAATTTCATTCTATGTGCTAAATGGGGTGGTAAGGGGTTTAAACTCGTTACATCCAAACTCAGTACTCCAAAATCTAAGCTACCCTTGTTTCATCACGTCGATGGATCCATCAGTATCCATTGACATTAGTCATCTTTAACTTATGTCTTTCTCTAAAGTTAGCACCTGTTTTTTTTTTTTTAATCAATCTTCTCTGGTTTCACCTTTCTGTGTACTTTTTAGCAGCTATTTGGATGTGTTCCAGAAGCTTGTTAAGGTTTTTTCTTGATTTCTGGAATATTTAGCAAAGGTGACACATAGATGTCACCCTGATTTCTTTGTGACCTATAGGGTTGCTGCATTTATATCTTCCTCTTGGACTCAACCCACACTGCAAAGATTAAAAGTGGTGATGCCTCAATTTGCACATTACCAGTCTGAATATGAAGTCAAGACTTTCGCCTAATGAATTACACAAGTTAAATCTCCTTTCTTTTGGTTACGAAACTGTTCATTTATATCACTTACAACCCATCACTCATTTTTGTTTTAATATTCCTCTGATTGCTCCTTTTTTCTGAAATCTCTTTATTGGTGGTGAGGATCGCAGAGCATTTAAGGATAAGCACACCTGAGCAAATCAGATATTAGAGGCTTGTAGCAAAGTTACCAGAAAACATGTAAGCATTATTTGAGTCCTGTTGGTACAGTACAGCCTTTAAATTATGGATTATCATGTGCTGGAGTGTACAATCCCTGAAAAGACAAAGAAAGAAATGTTATTCTCCAGGTCAAACAATAAAAGTCATGACAAATATATCAATGTGCTACATATCTGTGGTTATCAGTAAAACTTAAAAAAAAAAAAACACACTTTTTTTTCCATAGAAGCAGATTTTACTCAGTTAAAATTCCTAAATCACTTAATACAGCACAAATGACCAGAAGCAACTCCACAACTGACTCTTGTGCTCAAATTTCTCAAGCAATTGCAGCAGCTGCAAAGTCATCTACCCTACATTAAATAATGTACAGTGGTAGTGATTTCTGGAGACTGCTATACTGATTAAAATGGTACAACACCTGATAGTGTCTCAGTTATGCACCAAATGAAAAACAAAAACAGCCGATTCAGAGGACTCTTCTTCTGCCATTTGCGACTGAGTTATTTCTCAAGATGTCTGCTGTCCCTACACACACTTTCCTTGTATAGTTTTGAAACAAATGAGTCATCAGTCTCTCCATATTGCAAGTTTTAGGTTTGCTTGAGGTATGCATGCTCCTCTTAACAATCAACTGCATACTTTTAGTTCATTTTTTTGTCTCCTTCAACCTACACTTGTCTAATCGTGTCTTTGAGATGACATTCTAGGCTGTCTGTCTGTCCCTGATGGGCTTGGCTGTGATGACCCCATGCTGAGGCTCCCAGGCCTCACTATTACAGCCTGAGGTGGTTCACCAGGGTGACCTATAGCTGTTCGGAAGAGAAAAAATGTTTATGCATTCAGACACTCTCGTCCAGTTTCATGCACACTCAATCCCATACAGTCTTTACATTGTGCCGCTGGTCAATTTATAGTTCAGAACTCATGCCGCAGATGAAAATTCAACTAAAAGGAGCTTGGAAATAAAATACAACATGAAAGTTTTTCTTCTTTTCTAATCATAATGAAATGATCATAACTGTACGATGTAATAAGCGTGACCTGATTAAACAAGAGGATCATGAAGTTCAGTGCGAATGGCGTACTCCTCTTAATAAATCATTTTCTCCATAACAGCAAGCGCACACACCTGCGTACACACACCTGGTCAGCCATTTACTCTGCTCCACTCTCGCGGCTCCACCCAGTGTAGAACAAGAAGTGCATGACGGTGCTCTCTTGGACATGAGGATTTAATAGGTGACCCTGTGCTGCACGCTGGGTCCCCCGCTGCCTGGGCTCATCCAACCATAAAATGAGGCACAGGCAGGGCCCGGCTGGTAATGAGAACTGGCATTTTGCTCAGGATAACCTCGGGAAAATCGCTTCTATAAATACCTACTATAAATAAAGGTGCACCTCGGCCCAAGACTGCATAAAGGCTCCTCTCTCTGAAAAGGTCATCTGTTGCCCTAACTCTGCCACAACTCACCACACTCTTGTTTTCCTCTTTCTGTCTAAAATCCTGATTGTCTTCTTTCTTGCTACCTTTGAAAACGTCTTTGTGGGTTTGGCCGCAAGAAGTCTCTTTTTTATCATTAAACAATTTAAATAATTATTATCTTAAAATGGACAAGGAGGGTAGTAGTAGCCAAGACGCTTGGGGTAATTGTGGAGGAGCTGCTGAAATTCACAGCTCAGGTGGGAGATTTACATTTGCTAGGCCCTGTGTATATTGTACCTTCTTTTTAAAACTAAGCTCATATGTCAAAATATGCATCCTTTATTGAGCAAAAGGAAAGACATTATATCTAGAGTATGAAAAGAAATAGCAGGTAAAAGTGATACCTGGGAAACAAACTCAGGAAATTTTGTAAAAAAAAAAAAAAAGAAACATGCTGGAGACTGAACAGGTTCCTGGGTTTGATACACTTGCACTGTGTTAATTACCCCCCTAAAGGCTTGTGTGAGTCTCTTTGTGTGTGTCGACACCATGGCCATGTCTCATTTGTCAGTGCCACGCCTAATCTGCTGGCTTTAATTGTACCCACTGTGCTCTCTGCTACCCACATTGAGCTGAAAATGTGTGCCATGTTTTCCATTGTAAATGTGATCTGCCTACTGATGATGAACTAAAATACTGAAAAATTTAAATGCATGTCGTTTTAACAGCGGTAAATTATGCCCGTTTAATTGAAGGTGGTTTAAATCAAGAAGATCATTCTATCTTAGTGTTTCTTTTATATCTTTAAAACGTAATCATAAACTTTAGAGTTGGGTAGGACTGGTAAAAGAAAATCCTCAGTTATATCTAAGAGGGTAAAACTAAACAACTATACTTTGCTGTATAATTAAATTCAATAATCTGACAAATTAAACAAAACTTCCCATTTTCATTAATGGCATCCTCGCTCCTTCACTGTGGGAGCTTTCACTACACAGAGGGAGCCACGTACCCTCTCTGCAGGCCAGGTCACCACTTAAACTTCGCTTAGCCCCAATCCTGCTGCTTGTGGGTAACTTAAACTGATTAGCCTCGACCTTAAAGGACCAACTGACCTCCCAATGCATCCAGCACCACTCACTGATCAATATTCATATTGATCCAAATCCCTCCCCCCATGCTGGATCAAGAGCCAATGTTTTTTATTGATTTTGACAAATTAGGGAAGACTAAAGGTTTCCAAATCAGTTTAGAGCCAACCTGCCAATGGGATATGACAGTAAGCTGCATGAGGATTAGCTCTGATGAGTGTTAACTGTGGAAATGATACAGCATGACTGTAGTGATCGGTAGCTAATCAAGTTATGCAGTATGTTAATGGAGTCATGCGTGCCCTTTAAATGCAGAAGGTTATACCAATTGATCCAGCAAGCTAAACTCAACTTTAGAACAAAGGCCTTTCAATTCACTTATGAGTTACGGCTGTACATAAACTGTAAATCCCAATGCTTTGACAAGTCGCTCTAAATGTGATGATTTTCTTTGTTGGTGTGGAATCTTGGGAATACGTCCTTCAGGCAAATATTCTAAATAAATTCATTAAATTCAGCTTCCTCATATTATTTTATGATATAGATAATTCACAATTATTTCTTTTAAAAGATCTTTAAAAATTGCTTTAACAAGAACTGACCCTTTACAGCTTTGTCTTTTTCACATCAAAAGGGTTTTGAAATATCACTTGAGGGATCTGAACACAGTTGATCTTGATCATTTGAAAAATATATTTGGCATGTTCAGAATTCTCAGAAAAATAGTTTCAATACTCATAAACACACTCATTCTAAAGTAGTTATGCATGGTACTGCATAGGACGTAAACTTTGGAATGCTAAAACAAAAGCCTAATTTCATTAGTTTACTAACACCCCATCATTTATAATAAAATAATACAACAAAATTCTACTTGTACAAGATTGGCATAATTCATTTGTGAATGTGTGAACTTTTTCACTTTACACCAATTGCAATCTATTCCTTGTTTCAAATTCAGCTGTTGTAGTTACTGAACTTGTGTCTGAAAACATCTGCTTCACTGCATTTAGAGTTTCCGCACGCTGTATTTTCAAGGCACACCATATCTTTTATTAAGCCAAGGCGAAGCATGCTTCCATCCCCATTAAATATTGATGTCCTGAATGGGACAAAATGAGTGAATAAGTCATGAAAGGCTGACAACACAACACCAAAGGAAACAGAGACCGTACATACATTTGCGATGTGTGATGTGTGAATGTTACCACAGAGAGTAAAAAGCAAGGGAGACAGAAGCACAGAATGAATGGAATGGATTGTAAGGTAAAATTATTTGTCGTCCAAATAATAGCAGGTTTTAGGAAGAAGAAGTCACACTAAGGTTTTCAAGCCGTAGCGAACTAAGTGCCGGGCAAGCTCTTCCTTTCTTAACCTTTTTGTTCTGTTCAAATATTTCTCTAAGGGCTATAAAAATGGTTGCTTCTTTGCCAGAGTTTCTGAGGATGTCATTTTGTGGACATCATTCTTTTGGGTCAATGAGTTAATTCAAAAAATATGTGCTGCCAGAACCTTGCTGGTTATCTGGATGGGTATTATGTGTGAAGCTCAGCATGACTAATTCTCTCCGGGATGACCCTCTGCCATGAAACAGAGGTCTGATTGGCAAACTCACACATTATCACCGCAGTCATCTAATCCCCCTTTTTCTCTTATCGTTCCACATTATAATTCCAGGATTTCTTCGCAAGATCTAAAATTTGCAAAGCTTTAAGTATTGTATGCTTTCAAGATAAATTTGTTTATCTTTATTTTTTTTAGATTTTCTTAAATTTTGTGACTATGTCTTATAGCCAATGATAACTCAAAATTCAAGTTGTTTAAAAAATATAAAACAATATGGATTCTGTGAAGGGTTTGGGTCAGATGAGTCTGCTGGCTAATCAGGTGAAGTGATCACCAATACCATTAACCAGGTATTGGTGATTTTTGCAGTGTGATCAGGTGCCAAGTCCAGCTGGAAAATTAATTCAGCATCTAAGGATTTTTAACAGAGAAGATACTCTCTAAAATTTCCAGGTAGAGAGTAGTGCTGACTTTGAACTTATAAATAGTTGATCAACACAAGTAGATGACATGGTTCTCAAATAATCACTGACAATGAAAAACTAATGCTGTTAATCCTGTTGCTTGTGTAAGATCTTCTACCACAACGTTTCCTTCCACTTAACTTCCAGAAATAAGATTCTTCTAGCTTTTTTGTAGTCTACTGGGCTTGTGGACAATGGTCAAGTCAGTAACCCTCCCCATGATTGTGTAGGCCATAAAATGACCCTAACATGACATTTCTCAACTTAAAATCTTTTGAAATATTCAAATTTTCTGAAAAAACAGAATTTGTGGTGTTGTCTGTAAGCCAGTAAATGCTTCATATGCTCTTTCATGTCATAAGTCATTTAAAATGCTACCACCTGCTATTATAATACACAATGTCATGATGTTTTGGCCTCTCCTCAGTATCCCTACACATTTTCCAATTTGACCATTTTTAGCACTTCTTGACACCCAAAAGAGAACTAAGCTGAAAGCCATTTAAGGTGTTCATACAAAGTCTATATCTCCACACAATAACCTGCCCAAAGCAAAGTGTTTGTGCCTTTTTAGACCTTTTTGGAAGAAGAATTCATGGACCTGTCAAGAATACCACAAGGGTTGAATGTGGTCATTTATACAATGCTGACTGAAGCACAAAAAAACACATAAGAGAAGTCATTTTGGTGCTGTCAGAGGGTTTTGTGGCTCTAAAAGGCTGCAGTGATGTGCTCTGACACTTAGGGTCTTGTATGGTGCTTTTAACAGCTCTGCATGGGCACTCTCAGCATCACACACTGCAGAGCAAGACAAAAACATACCTGTCACTTACCTACACTTAACCATATTCCTGCATGCCAACAGAGTTTTTTCTGCGACTTTTTGAAATATTTTGATGTATGCTTTTCTTTTTTCTTCTTCTTCTGTGGAGCAAAAAAAGTTCTATTATTTTATGTTTTGCAGAGAGGTTGGGCTTTGTTCTGAAAAAAAAAAATAAACAACTGCAAAAGCCTTGTATATGTTGCCTTTAACTTAAAGGAAAAGAAAAAAAAACTGAGATTTCACTCCAATCGGGTTTGCTTTCTCTTCTGTCTCAGTGATGTGTCCTTCATGTGAAGCCGCTGCCTTACAGGAAGGTCGCAGTGTGCTAAACAAACAAGGCAGAGGACAAAAGAGAGAGAGACAATCCTCCATTATGCCCCCATGATTTCCCTTCCTCTTGCTTTCCCTTCCCCTCATCCTCCTCTACCTTTATTTTCTGCCCTATTAACAACTGTTACTACAGCTTTAATTATGCCCTTGTGATCTCCGAGAGTGGCGGGCACGTGTCATCCCCTTCCCAGGGGAGCCTGGGTAATTACCAGCATCCATCCGAGAGCCGCGGTTCCTGCTCCTTGGCTCACCGCGGTGATAATCACGCCGCCTCTTCAAACATCTGCTCCTCGGGCGAGAAGTCCGAGGGCCCTAAGCCTGTCACGCCATTCCTTCCTGTGTCAGATTTGACCTCTGACCCCACTCGTGGTTCAATAGGGCTAAATTGTTTACTCCTAGAGACAGAGAAATAATCAGCTAAAATCCCATCAGATAGTATAGCAGTGAAGGACCTTTTTTTTTGTGGAAATGCTCTCTGCACAACTGCTCTGTTACGACAAGTCTTGTTTGATTGTGTATAGAAAGGGCTGGTGTAATCTTTTTAGCTGTTGTTGTCCTTCAAGTAAAGAACAACTTTATGTGATTAGTGAAGCTCCAAGAGATGTTTCTGGAAGGAAGTTCTTTCTAAGAAAAGAACATGCATTCAAAACAAAGCTGGTCTCAACTCAGACTGCTAGAACAGGCCATAGATACCAGATAAATGGAATGAATTTACTGGGTTCTTCATGCCTCTTGTCCAGCCTGTAGAGAGGCAAATGGAACCAACGATTGTACAGTGTTTTCTTTGGCGATGACATATTTGTAAAAATAACATTTTCATATTTTGTGGCCTCCCTCCAGAATATGGAATTATCTAAAGATTGGGAATGAGCAAATAGTAGAAAATCCTATGAAGGCATCTGAAATGTATTGCCGGTTAATCAAATTCTCTATAATCGATAGATGCACTAAGTTAAGAGGACCAAAACTGGATCAAAAGGTGCTTCAGTAAAAGATTAGTTAACAGGTGAGCACAACTAAATCGTCAGATTATTGAATCCCTTCTGTATTTTTTTTATACTTTCACTCTAACAGATATGTTTGTTTTGAGTTGAATGGTACAGGATGTAGGACAAATTAAAGGTGCAGAAAAAGTGTTCAACTTGTTCTCATCAACCAAACCTGAGTTTCTAACTGTGGTGTGTATAGTTTTTGTTGTTTGTGGGGGGGTTTTTTCCATTAGCTGTGAACTAAAAGTATACAATACTGATGTAACATAAATTATATAAATTTATATGCTAGGCTTCGTTGGTACAACTGAAATACACATAAACAGGGAAGAAAAGTGCAATTGTTGAGTTGTTGTTTTGATTGTTGTTGTTCAGTCTCTTTTTCAGTTTGCATTAGCCTCTTAGTAAGTCCAATAACAATATTTTGCATTAGAAACTGTGACTGTAAAATAGCGTCTAATTCCAAGCATATCTTCTCATAACACTTGCTCTGAACAGCGGCAGTTTGCAGTTTTCTGCCAAGTTTTCATGGGAATAGAAAAGGCCTACTCAGAGCAGGCGTCAAAGTTAAGAAGCAATCAGAACACAAATCCTCTGGGAATGCAAAACCATTTCCCCCCCCTTCTCACTGAGGAAACCCTGCAGAAAGTTTTCCCCCTTCCAACAAACTTTTTCCATGATAGCAGCTCTTAGATATTTCTGACCACACGACTGCAGAAGGAAAAGTGGAAGGATTAACCAGCGTTGCCTCAGGTAAATGTAGCTACCAACTCCAAATGAAGATATATTGCATTCTTGCAGCAGATGAGGTGGCAAAATATAAAGAAGCGAGGAGGCTTAAATAATGGAAAGCTTTCTGATCAAAGGAATGGGAAAAGTGATGTATTTAAGCAGGTCAGACTCTTTAAAAGCTGTTTTATTTATGCGCTTTTTAAAAGAAAGTCATAGTCAATATTTGGCAGCTGTGACATTAACGAGCACCATTTCATAAGGGAGGGGGATTCATAAATATGCATAAAGATATTAGTGGGGTGTTAACAGTAAGCACCTGTCTACTTAAGCATGACAGAAGCTCTGTGAGTGACTTTACAGACCCCCCCCCTCCTTAGGAAGCCACATGTGTCCTTTGCTTAACGTCGCCCCTCTCTGCCTGTGACAGTCCTGCACACAATCCACATAGAAGAAAAAGAAGAAATATGTAAAAAGAGTGCACTTTCTGAGATGACAAGCAGAGATGGTGAAAGCTCAAGGTTAGAGTTACCGGCTGGCACATGCACCAGCCTGCCCGCCTGTTTTCCCTTTGCGTTCTGTGAATAATGACTGTATGCACAGAGTGAAATTAATAAAGCCTTTTTCGTATCTTTTCTCTCATCTCAACATGTGTGGAATAGTATAGCATCTGTCAAATTGACTTCTATATCCAAAGTGCCACAAGTCAAAGGGCTTTTGAATTTCTTCTTCATGTTCTGGCAGCAAGAGGTGAAAAGCTGTCAGGGTTTTAGTTTGACAAGCAAGTTACCGTACTCTCTGCAGATAAATTCAGAAAGAGCTTTGTTGACTAAGTTTGTGCCCACAAACAATAAATTTGTATGAATTCAGTTCAGCTGTGCAGTACAGGCTAAATAAAAGTATATTTTTTAGCCTGTACATATATATATACAGCACCACTGATTGGCCTGGCATACATATAACAGTGTTTTCTTTAATTGCTCATGAACGTTTATCGTGTTCGTCTTCATGTGGACAAGGTCTTTAATTAATGTGCTAGCTGACCATCAGGCAGAGAATTCACATGTACCTTTTGAATAAAGCCACTATTAAAGAATTACTTTTTAATTCTGTTTGTGTTACTTAACCCGTCATGTGTCTTCTGACATCTTATGTGTTTGATTTTGATTAATTTGAGGTTTTAAATATTTAACAGTTCGTTACAAGTAGATTCTCCTCGCTGCCATTGTTTTGCAGCTTTTGATTTTGTTAAAGTTTATTGGAAAATATATTTGAACAGCAATCAACTTAGTTGCTCAATGTTAATTTTTGGCATAGTTCAGGATTTTATTTTTTTTTTTTACCTTTGTGTTGGATAGTATGTTAGATAGGAGCAAGACAATTGTTTGTACTATTAATTGATGTAATTTTTATACAACTATAATGTTTGGCTTTTTGCACTGTTTTACTTTTATATCGAATAGTTATTCTGAATAGAAATGTTTGATATGTTCTGGTTCTCAAAAAGTGTTTGAGAACCTTTTCTCTCATCTTCAAAGTTAAATGCAACTTTGAAGAAACCTTAGCTTAGAGGCTCATAAAAATAGTTTTTGCATAAACCAATGTAATGTTTTTGACATTGCAGTTGAGATTAGTCCTCTAGGACAAACTAATCTTCATTTATAATGAAGAAAGGTGAGATGAGTTATACTGTAGGTTAGTCACAAACTATTGAAATAAAAAAAAGAACTGTTCATTTAAAGCTGCACCACAGTGACTAATCTGTTGACAAGAAATAGTGAAAGCAAAAAATCAAAAATCAAAGAAAGTGAAGGAGGAACCCAAACAGAGGAGGTGATGACCAGGATGACTCAACATCTGTGTCAGAACCTGCTGAAAGCACCTCATGCATCTCTAACTGTCATACACTGTAGGATGCCAGCCTCAGACAGAGGCAGGACAAAAGGTGTTGTTGTTTACCACTTTGTTTCTTCCCTCCTGCTCTCCTTTTACCCTCCCATACTCTATTTGCCTCAACAGGAGGCAGAACCCCCCCTACTGCGTCAGTCAGGCAGGTGCTGTGCCGCTGATCTGAATGTGACGGCAGGGAGATGTGAGTGTGGGTGAGTTTTTGTGGAGCATGAGGGCTGCGGTGGGTCAGAACCCAACAAGCTGTGCAGGGAGGCTGTGCCATGTCTGTCTCTTCTTTTTTTTTTTTTTTTTTTTTCCAGGGCACCAGGTGGTTCAATGCCTGCTTCCACCTGCTCACCTAAAATGTCACTCCACCTCTCCTGGACAACGATATCTTGCCAAGAAAATTATTTACTAAGGGTAGGCACTGAGGCGGACATGTGGGGGACAAACAAGCTTAGTAAACATGCTTCATCTCGATTGCCACCTGACCTTACAGCTGATTTCTAATGTGCCTTTAAGATAACTTTGAAGAGATTAAAACCAATATTAAAGGCAGAAAAAGCGTCAATGTTATACTTTTTTTCTTTCACTTTTTCTTTCCTTCCTCTTCAGTTATCCGCTTTATTTGCTTTTTCCTGTGTTTTGTGCACTTAAAGGCAGAAACATTCGAACCTTGTGAACCACCTGGGACCACTGAGAGACAACTTTTTTCCAACTTCTGGCTAACCTTCATGTTTGATCAATAATCCTCAGTGGAGGTTTCCTTTTTGCAGTTTGTTTCTGTTCTCCTGCTTGGCTTTCTGCTTACATCACAGCTAAGATGATGAAACTGATCAAACTTGAAGCTCTAAACCCAACAAGCACTACATCAATTCAGCAAGGAAAACAGTAACAAACTGAAAAGAGATTTCTTTTTGTTAATAAACTTCCAACCCACACTAAAGTTGTGTGCTAAAATGTAAATCTGTGTACAGTTGTAAGTGAAGCGCCTTATCTTGAATTTGTACTCATTTTGTCACGGCATAACCGCTTGTGTTTTAGTGGTACTTTTTTAAATGATGGGCCAACACAAAGTAGTGCATATTTATGAAATTGGAGCAAAATGATTGCAAACAGTTTTTGACATACAAATGAATAGAAACTGTGGCAGCATTTGAACTCAATTCCTTGAATTAAAACTTGTGAGTCTTTGCAACATGGAAGTCTTTGATGACTTTGCAATTCTAAGATACAAAAAATGTATTTTGATCTAAGCCGTACCATTGTAATTCTCGCTGCATATTCAGAATTTGTCTTGCTGAAATGTAAAACCCTGTCTCAGTATTAAGACCTTTACAACCTCTAACAGGTTTTCTTCCACGATTGTCTCATATGTTGCTCCATTTTTCTTTGAATTATCTCTGATTAATGATGAAGACCAACATCCCCATGCTATGATGTTAAGCCCCTCCGTCCACCTATAGTGGGCTGGGTTGAGTGTAGGCCAGAAAGTGACATTTTGGTGTCATTGAACCAAAAGATCTTCTAAATATTTACTGTCCAGATTTAGCTTTTGTTCCAACATGTCTTTCTTTTTCCCACTCTTCCGTACAGGCCAGATCTGTGACATATACAGAACTACTGGGAGATTTAGGAGCACCAGAAAAAGCAAATGCATGTCACACTTTCCGTGTTTTTATCTGTAAAGAAATTCATAAGCCATCTATAATTAAAATTTTTTAATTTGTAATTACACACAGCTTTATCTTTGCTGTTCATACAAAATCCCAGTGAAATACACAGAAATTGTTGGTTGTGACAAAAAGTGAAATATCTGCAGACCTATGAACACTATGTTGGACCCCCTCTTTACTGCCAGCTATTTGATACCTAGCAAAGAAAAAACATTTTCCTGGAAGATGGATGGACCCCGGCTGCTTTGACAGAGGTCAATGATTTCCCTTCCCGTGTCCGCTGAGAAGTAAACACCAGGACACAGGCAGCCATTTCAGCTCAGTGTCTGGACCCCACCAGCGCTGCTGTTCAGCTCAAGATCCCTATCTCGGTGAAGAAGAATGAACAACTCCCCTCCTCCTCACCAACCCGTCCTCTGTCCTGTTACTTTCATTATGCATTTTTTTTGTTTATGCTTGGGCGCAACTGTGGCTGCTCCTGATGGTTTGAGGTCAGGCGTGACTGGCCACGGGTTACTCTAAATAAATACACAAGGACTAGCCAGGAAGGAGCGGGTAGGCTCCGCTTGCTGCCGAATCACCCTTGATTAATCAGCTGGTAGATTCAGGGTGACTTTTTGTGTACACTTGCCACCGCCACCATTCCTTCCCCCCATCTGAGCACCGGCTCCAAAGCCATGAAAGGTGATGGAATCGGGGCAGAGCATGCGGTGGCAATCCAGACAGCCGAGCAGATGGAGCATTGCAGCAGGGACTTGCTCTGCAAAACACATACATATCTAATTTAGTCACACATGCTGGATATATGCACAAATGCACAGCACAGTCCAGTAACCCTTCTGACCAACTACTTCAGCTTGTGCTCTCTGAACCAACTGACATAGTAGTTTAGTTTTAAGGCCTCAGTGGTGCCTGAGACACATGGCCTGCCATCACGCATTATGGAGTAGATACAATGTTACTTAAATCGTTATTTTTAGTTCTTGCACAACTATCAATACTTGTTGATCTTTTTTATTTTTGTTAAATTATAACCCTCAGTTTAAATATGCATTTTTGGGGATTGGGTGTGCTAGTCTGACACAAAGCAAAATATCATTGAGAGGTGGGAGGAAAATTATACAAGATTTTTTTAAATATTTTTTTTGCAAATACAACTTCACAAACAGTTCGATGCATGCATTCAGGTCCTTGAATCGATGCTTTGCATAACTACCTTTTCCTGTGTCCTTGGATATTTGGAGACTGATAGTTCTGTCCAGTTTATGCACATTTGCTCTGTCTGATTCAATGGATTGAACCGCAATTTTCAAGTCTTGCCACAGATTCTCACCAAGATTTTGGTCTGAACTTTGAACATGGTTTTCGAACTTGTATTTTGATCTGCAGTTGTGCTAAGAAAAAGATACAGGAAAGAGGTATTTTTACCCGGGGTAATATTTGCTGTGTCTCTGTGTACCTCTTTCCTTTGTCTTTGCAGCTCACGACAGCTTTGAGGACTCACATCAGGCATTAAAGAATCGCTTATTTTATAAGCTTGAGATTAATAAAAGGAGCTCAGCGGATATTGTTGTTTATAATTCTTTGCTTAAATTAATACTTGAAGATCTTCATTTGGACAAATGATGGAGCAAGGACTTCTCAGAGAGAGGACAGCAGTTTAATTGGAAGCTAGTCCAGAGGAATGTTATTATGGCTTCATAATCTTGATCATCAAAAGACTGATTTAAACCAAACTCCAGGAAGATTAAATAATGGCGGTTTCTTGGCCTACCCTCAAAGAACACAATGCTCTCAGGGAGATACTAGTACATTTCATCATACTAGAAAACTTCCACCTTTGGCGACTTTTTGGTGAAGAGCTTCTGTCTAAAAGTAAAAGCAAATCCATGCAAATGTATTTCTGAAAAAGATCTCAGAAAATGTGTACTGTTTTCTTTTCACTCCACAGTTATGCAGTACTTTGTGTTAGGCTATCACATAAAAATACCCATAAAACACTCTGAAGTTTGAGGGTGTAACATGATAAAATGTGAAAAAGTTCAAGGCGCAGAAATAATGATGTGCTGTTTGCTCAGCAAATAATGACTTTACAGCAGAAACAGTGTGAGGGTTTCCCCAGAGTTGATCTGATTTGAAACACCAGTGTCAACAAAAGCTTTACACACACAGCTGGCTACAAGCTATAAAGCATCAATCTCCACAGCTCCCTGTCCAACTCGCGCCTCGTTTTCACCTCGCCATCCTTCTACTCCATCAAACCCACCTCGCAATGTACGCACCATCTCCTCCTAACCCTCACCTTGGCTGCCATCATTAGGGGTGGAGCAGTTCTCTCACCTGTCAGCTCCATTACACCATGGATCAGTAGAGCTTCAGGCAGACTGAGCAGACCCCTGTCATGAATGTTGACCCTCTACCCTCGCCTTGGCTGCTGTGCTTTGCCCCTCACTGCTTCTAGTTCCTCTTCCCCCCTTTCCACTGCCCTGGCTTTCAGGCTCACACAGCTGACGTCCAAGCATCCGGCCTGCTTCCCCTGCGCTCCTACCATGGTTCAAGCTCTCAGCCCTGACTTAAGACCTAGCCCCCAGCCCTAGCCCCCCAGTTCCTGTGCCTTTCTTGCCCCCAGCATGGATCGACCTATCCTCAGGCAAGGTGTGGCCCCATGTGGGCCCGCCTGTCCAGAATACAGGTTATAAGCTCTGATCCCCACAATATACTTCTAGCTGAACCTGCTGCCCTGAGGGGGTGAGGAGATGGAGAAACTAAGAAGTGAGTGTAGTCTGAACACAGGAGGCAAGTGATGAGTGAGGAGAGGCAGAGAGGGGAAAAAAAAGAAGAGAGAATAGAGGAAGTAGGAATGGGGTGAAGTTTTGCCTGAAGGCAGGGACGAGGCAATGAGTACCCCTCAAAAACTAGCGGGCAGTTGGAGACCACCACAGGCATTTTTTACAGAGGAAGAACATGGGGGCTTTCAGGTGTGTGTCAGACACTAAGCACCATTCCCTCTGTTCTCTGCTTCCTTTCCATGATGATATGCTTCAGCCAACCTGCAAAACATGCTCCAAAATTCATTCAGAGAAAAACTGTTGCTGGGTTCTTTCTGTTCCTTTTTGTTAATCTTTTCTTTCATATCATCATGGTCTCTTAATCACTCCTTTTTGTTTAGTTTTCACATTTATTTATCCAGTCATTCTAAATTACACTGAATGGATCTAAATATGTGCGGCCAGTCTAACAGATTTCATATCTGTTGCTGGACATGAAGTGTAAAACCCAAACCATATGCCACCAATTGGTGCAAATTACCCCAGATTCAGATTATCAGCAGTAACAAAAAAGAAAAAAAAAAACCCGTGCGAGTTTAAAGCGTCATTAATCCACCAGCCGTTTTTGTTTTGCACAGAGCTTGCCAACGGCTCATTGAGGCTCGGTTTGTTATCGTGGTCGCAGACATTGTAATCAGGCCTCAATAATCACACTTCCAGAAGCGGAATGTGCCTGGGGCCCACGCCAAGAGAGTCTAATGCGGGGCGCCACGGGCCGCTTGCCTGCAGACACACAGCGTTGGCAGATGGAGGTTGCTATTAAACACGGACAATCAGAGAACACAATCACTGAGCAATATGTTGCTTGTGCATGAAGAGGAAAAAGATGTGAAGGCTTATTCTGAATTTAGAGTAATTTAAGGGAATCCGAGGGATTTTTGATCATAGATAATAATAGAAGTTGGTTGGTTTATGATAAGTAATGCCAGATTTCTTTCTTTTAATCTCCAGTGGAATATCCTATGATTAGACAAGTTAGTAGACCATTTTTAGTAGAAATTTTCATTTGGGGTTCCACTTTTAGCTAAATCCATCTCAGTTATTATAAATTTCGGAAAGAAGGATCAGAGAGTGGAGGTGAGGGTTTAGCTAAAACTGTTGATTTATTGGTAGATACTTATTGATTCTTTTTAAATCAAAATATAGAATTTTGTAAATGATTGCTGCTTTTCTGTTATCTAAAGCCTAAAAAGAAAAATTAAGTCCTGGTTCTATAACACTAAAGCAAACACAATATGAGGGCAAAAACGGCTCTTTGGATTATAAAGCTTGCTGACCCATGCAGACCAGTCCAGCTCTGTAATAACAGTCAGGATTTTTATTTTTTTTTGTACTCGGCAACACTTCTCATTCATTTGTTTTGTCTCCAACTATATTCCTTCACTTTTTTCTGTTTTCCCTTCTGTCTCTCATTTCCTGTCCCTACGTTTCAGAACTTTAGGTTCCCAGAGTCTTGGAACATGAGGACCCTACAAGTGTTTTCCATTTCACTTCCGTAGTGGAAAGACATACAGAGATGCCGGTGGAAGCAGTGTTCGCGCTGAAAGCTTGCTCATTGCCAGGAAAACTCTGCCAACTTGGTCTAAATCAAATTGTGTGACTTCTATTAGATTTGCTAGTGCCATTGGAAGGTTGCTACGGTGAACAAACAGAGAAGGACATGTCGGTCTCAGCACAGGATCAAAGAAGAAGTCAGGATAGAATCAGGTAAACAGCTGGATGACGCCTGAGTGAACCTGACTTTGTGCAGGCAACAGACTCCTCTTCCAGAATGCACCGTCAGCACTTTCAAACCAGACTTTCAATTTCAAAATTTGCATCTTTTGAACTGTAAATGTTCCTCTCGAGAGCTGCAGGCTTTTCGTGCTTCCTTGTCTCTTTTTGTCTCTGAGTCATAAACCTCTCGGGGAAGAGCTGGAAAGGATGTTGCCTAAAAGACATGGCAGCAAAGAGGTTGTCCAGATACCACGAATTAAACACAACATAGTCCAGTCAATGAGGTCAAATGAGACAATATCTGGGTTGGCAGATCTGCCTTTTGTGTCCACAAAAATAGCTTTTTAGAATCTCTCAGGTTGTTTTCTTCTTCAATTTTAAAAATTATTTATTTTAAACAAGAATCGCTGACTGTCATTGTGTTCGACTGTTTTATACTTTACAATGTAGTCTGCTTCCTGTTCACATTTGCTTGATGCAATGTGTTTCAGCACAATAAATATGACACATGACTAATTCAGCTCATTGTGGAAAAGAACAATGGCATCAAACCACATCTTATCAGATCTATTTCTAGCAACCTGCAGGTCTTTATCATTTTTTTTCACCATATAAATAATGCTGCAAGGTTGTTTGTTTCATATGTTTAGATCTAAAGCCGCAGTGACAACCAGCTGTGGGAAAGGGGAACAGAAAAAAAGACCTCTCACAATTAAATATCCTGTCTTAAGTGTTTTCAGGGAGTTTGTGTAAATAGAGCTCAGTCAGTACAGCAGTAAAAACCATTTCCTCCCACAGGCACAGAGGTGCGCTGATGAACATAAAGCGGAACTGCATCATATGCATCATTCCTTTGGGACGGTGACTGGCTTCACTTTGTTTCTTTCCATCAAGTGTTGAAGTCTATTTTTGAAAAAAATAAAAAATCTGAGTTTAACAAAGCCTTAAAATAGATTTACTGTGAGTGTTCTGAAGTGGACGGTAATATCATCTTTAAATTTTAATCTCTACAGGAAAAAAGAAACATCTTTGCGACTTGCATTTAATTTTGTGGAAAATGAGAGAATTTATGACTGATCTATATAAGCGTACCTTATTATTACTGTAAATCATCTAAGAGCCCCGAAACAGCGACATAAATGATCTTAACTGTTTCATTTAGTCAAATTAAACTGAATGGACATTAAACGTAATCAATTCTGTCTCTTTTTTTATAAGTCTTAATAGATATGAGCCATACTAGTGTTAAACACATACTGCATACAGTATTGCAGAGTTAATGGGACAGATAATTGATAGTGAACCATAGGAGGTTAATAATAGATGCTTAATTGACTCCTATCAATTTGTTACATTTACCATCACTGTCTAAAGATGCTATTTATTTTCCCAGTAAAGACTTTTTTTTTTGTTTTGTTTGTTGTATTGGGCCACACATTTGGAACATGCAAAGCTACTAAAGAAATGCATTTTTCAAAAAGAACGTGAGGATTTAAAATAAAATATTGGTAATTATTATATATACAGTTAGCCACAGCTAGGGTATCAGAGGTGCACTGGAATTTATTTATGAATTGATTAATTTAAAAATTAGGTGAAATTATATGTAAATGTTTCACGTGAAGTGGACTTCTAGCATGAATAGTTTGATCAAATTTGCTGACATGAGCCAAGAAGAAGCTCCACCAAGTGTTTTTTATTTTATAGGTGTCATAATTCTCTTAATGTCTATACCTGAGCAAGTCCCTGAATAGGCCAAAAGGAAAGTCATCATGTCTTGTTCATACAACCAGCAGCACAAAGTTTCCTAACTAGTCTCCATAAATGTGCAGCAAAACGTTATTAAAAATGATAGAAGTCAGACTAACAGATTAGTGGAACTGAGGCAAGGGGAAAAAAATTCATTTCTGGTGACAAAAATTTAAACTGTAGGATAATGAATTTCAAAGAGTTGTTGAATCAATTAAATAAGAATTACATTGTTTCTATTCCTTCAACAACCTCCTTGACTCAGAGCATTTTTTATGCTCCACAGGCTCATCAACTCATAATCTGAATGGATGTAAATGGAGTGCATTGAAACACAGGATTTGCAGTATGCCATGCATCACTCAGAGAGTTTGAGCAAATTGGGAGGAGACTGATAGATGAACCTTGGTGAAGATATGTAGCCATATGAAGAAGGGAAGGTGATGGAAGGTTGGGAGTATTAATCATAGCAATTATTGAAAGTGTTTTTCGCTGACATCATCTTGTGGACCCATATATCAGTCGGGACCAGCAGTCTTATGACTTAGTGACACAGCCTAAGTGGAGGACACAGAGCAGTAAAAGTTAGCAAGTTATATGAAGTGAAAAATGGAGCTATCAGATGGCCATAAGCAGCTGGAGTCTGTTATTCCAAAGATCTAGTTTCAGAAAAGCAGCTTATTAGATGGCTTCCATGTTCTTTTTCTTTTTTCTTAAACATTCCTGGGCAACTTCTGAACTCTGTTGGTTGTGTTAGATTTTATTTAGTGGGATCAGAATACAAATATGTGCAACAATTTAAAATTGTTGTTCAAAAAAAATGTAATCTTGTTTATTTAGTGCATTACTTTGTCTTGGCTTAATCAAATAAAATCCAAAATACATTGATGTTTTAAGACATAACCAAAGCTAAGAAATGCTTACTAACATTTCACATACTGTTCAGAAAATTGAAAGTTTTTCTTCACTTATTCTGATATTTGTCATTTTCAGATGCAAATTAGTGTCAAACTTGAATAAAAGTGGGGTAAATGATAACAAGTTTTGTATATTTTAACGGCGTCATAATGGAGGGTCTCTGAACTTTATCTGTGTCACTTCTTGACTTATAAATGCTTTTGCAAGGCACAGTACACTTAATTGTGTGACATATGAAAGGGATGCACTGGATTTTATTTAGGTGTATCAAAGTAAGACTGCATGTTACAAATTGATGCCAAGCATTTTATATTTTTCTGAAATAATGCAAAATTGTCCTTTAACGTCAAACAACATTTTTTTAATCTATCACATCAAATCCTTAAACAGACTTAAGTTGAGGTTAAACAATTAAAATCAAAAAGTTCAAAGGGGACAAGTTCTTTGGCAAGGCACCATATTTTGGCCCACTGTGCAAGTATTGTTGCTTGGAGAATAAGTAGGCCACAAAGAAAGAACAGCTGAACAGGAAGGACAAGAAGTACAGACATAAATTGATAATGTCTAAGAATCACACATAAGCAAGCCTAAGGAATGCTAAAATTGTGAGTGTTTGCGTTCTCTTTGTTCTGCAGCAGAAACACATCCAGGAACTGTTCTCAAAGCTGAAATGAACTTTCTTCAGGGGAGTGGCTTTTCTATGGACACTGCCAAAGTTATAATTCTTAGGACAACTTACACTCTGACGTAAGACATTCTTTTTACCATTTTTTACTTTTTCCTCTGTAAGCTCTCTCTTTATTTAGTCATTCTTCATTCTTTGGTCAAAATGAATCTCCTCAACTAGCTGTTAGTTTCAGAGAAAGTCATCTCTGGGTTCATCGCTGTGATCATTTCTATTTGCCTGGATCTAACAAACAATAAAAGTAGATTAGATCAACCATAAGTGTGCCAGTGCTATAAAAATGCAATTTATTGTCTGCATTGAAGAACTTTTGCAGAACTAAATGTGTACATCATTGCTCTATCCACTGTGAAAAGGTCATACATTTTCTGACCTGACACTTATTTATACACTGCATTGCTCTTTCCTCATGCTCTGTATAATCCCGTGTGGCACTCCTTCCCTCCCTAAATTTAAGATGTTGTAAACACACTCGAGTCTTTCCCTCTTTGGAAACTCTCAGGAAGATCAGAGGGGTTCCTGGATCTCTTACGTCTCTTGGCTGTATCATTCCTCTGGGCAATCACCCAATTGGCTGCGAGTCCGCTGCCCTGACCCTGAACCTTGAGCAAGAGAGGTTAGCCAAGGGCCAGCACTAAGGCTGAGAGTGGGTGTGGTAGCAGAGGTCAGGGTGATGGTGGCTTAGGGGGGCGGAGCACAGACAACTATTAAGCACAACAGAGGAAGGCAGATCAGGATATGTCTTTTGTAGCTGGCTGGTACTTGAAGGTATCACACGTCACTTCCACAGATGAGAGACAAGGGTCCAGCCAACAGATGAATCCTGTAAGGGTTGAAAGGGTTGGGTCAGGGTATTTATGAGGTCAGGACTAGGTTAGGGAAGTGTCAGGGGTTTAGTTTTGACTTCTCTTAGTTTTACTTTTTGTAGCATTGGTATAGTATTATTACACTCTCAAAATTTGTTGGTGATCTTTTCCTTGTTTCTTCTTTTGAGCCCTAGTTCAGCTTTTAAGTGTTTAACGCTTACTTTCTCTCAGTCTGCCTGTTTGTTTTCTTTCTCAGCTGTTACCAATCACCTGATTTCCTTGCCTGCATCCATTACCATTCTCCACCTCCTCCTCAATGTGTACTTATCTGTGTGGTTTCATTGTGCTTTACTGGCTCCTTCCGTGACATGATCCGTTTTCTTTGCCCTTCTGCTGTCAGTTCTTAGACCTGTAAGGTTTACATTGTTGTTAACTAAAGAAAACACAAAATGATCAGCCATGTTTTGCAGCTTCCAGTCGTTTCATATTGTAATATTTTTTGGAGGATGAATTATATGACATTTTTTTAGATTTTCAAAAGCTGAATTATAGTTTTATTATTTAACTCTGCTTAAATCAGGGGTGCTCATAAGGTCGATCGCGATCTACTGGTCGATCGCGGGAAGGTTTTGAGTCGATCGCGGCAGCAGGTGACAAACTGAACGCCACCAGGACGCTGAGACCAGAACTTCCTCTTCTGACAGGCTTATCAAAATATTCACAAAGATTCTAAACGTTTGTAGCTTTATTAAATAATAATAAAATCAACAAAACGTGTTAAAATTAATAATCTTAGTAATTATTGTT
>CAEFZY010074205.1:0-36736 GCA_903066815.1 Brachyrhaphis roseni
TCTGTCTGTCTGTCTGTCTGTCTGTCTGTCTGTCTGTCTGTCTGTCTGTCTGTCTGTCTGTCTGTCTGTCTGTCTGTACGTTTCCATCTTTGAAAACTTGTAAAAGTGTTTGAAAATGTAATTGAAGCCTAGAGGGGGTTCCATCGTTTGACAAAAAGAAAATACCAAAGTGTCCACTGAGTGGCGCTGTAGCCCATCACTTCCTCCGGTGAGTAAGCCAGTCAGCCAGCCTCTCCCCGCTGCCTGCAGGTTCAGTCTTCTTCCTCTCTGGGTGACTCCGGCTCTCCCTCACTTCGTGTTGGGTTACAGTGACAAGGCCCCTGTCTGAACCAAGACTTTCAGAAAGATAATATTACAGGTAGGTGTGAGCCACGCACCGTGTCACTATCGATGGACGAATTAAGCACTGAAAAACAAGACCGTGACCCAGAAATTTTCCCCTTAATCGGGTCACCGTGCTCGTTTTCATCACCGAGCTATAATGGCGGCCTCTTACTTACCGTCTTTACTATGGAAGTCCTTTTACCTCAACCTGTAGCTTTTGAAGCAACAATACCAGGAGTTAAGGTGAACTCCTGGTATTGTTGCTTTTACCAATGTTATTATATTTTTAGAGACTTCATGTGTGCTTTTTATTTTCTTCAGCAGGTGCAAATCAGTTTCCTCCTACAAGGACTGATATTAGCAGAGATATCCCAGAATGAACTGAGTTGACCTAAATGAGATCATGTGAGTATGCTGATATAATGCAATACTGGGGCACAATGTGTATATTTAAGATAACAGGACATGTGAACACAAGCAAAAAAACGAGTTGACTTTGTTTTTTTCTCTCTCTGATTTTGTAATATAGGTAACAGGTTTCAAAACTTTTTCAGTACAAAATGATTGATTGATAAAGCCATCTTGCAAATATAACAGCTATAGCAGATGGATGGATAATATTCCCAATTAACCTTACAAGTTTGGACATATGGAAATTTGTTAAATGTTTTGAACTCTTAGACTTTGTATGTATAAAGCTATATTTGGCTTGATAATTATGGTTGCAAAATATATAGCTAATTTTATCAAATCTGTACTGCAAAGAACTGCATAGACTGCAATAAATACTAACCTATTTTATGAGTACCATGCATTCAGACTCCTCTATCACAGTGATAAATTTGAAGATACTTGTTTAATTCAGCAGAAACTGTTTTAGGAGGGTATTGAGTTTTTTCTGGTAAAGTCATTAAGAAACTACAACTAAGCTATTTCTTGCCAAAACATGTGGCCAGATGCAAGTTTTCTTTTAATGAAAGCATGTTTCATGGATGAAAGCAATGTTTTTTTTTTCCATTACTGGACAGCTTAGCGCTATTTAAGGTCTATGTTTGGAATGACCCTAAAGCACAAAGAGATTCACATTGCTTTGTATTAATTCATTGCAAGTCCTATCATCATTGCAACCTTAACAAACGCCCTATAATATGTGTTTCCCAATATTGTGCAGTCGTATTTACAGAGCTCTCTCATCTGCTTGAGCAGTACAGAGCATAATTCTGTAGTCTTTCCTTATTCCTTTACATCTTTATGTCATACAATCAGATAAATCAGGTGACTTGTACCTCAGAAAAATGGCTTTTCATTTCATAGACATATTGGTCCTTAATTCAACCGAAAGCTAATCTTTTTGAATATGTCTTGAATGTCCTTTTGAATATATTGTTTTACCTTTAAAAATATCTATATAGGACATGCTGCTCCAAACTAAATGACATTCTGCTTATGTCCTGTTATAACATGAAGAATAGAAATATATTTTCAAGCAGGCTAATTGAGCATGTGTTCATCTACCAAATCAATAGAATTTCATAATACAGATTGTTAAAAACTACTAAAAAATTACTGCCAGATTTTAAAAAGCACCTTCTGATCTCTAAGTTAAATCCAACACACATGTATTGGTAAAACAAAACAAAAAAAAGTGACGATAAGCTATGGCGATTACAAATATAAAAGCGTTACGCTATCAATGTGAAATTGATAGCATAAAATTGCAAACCACTATCACAAATCAATGGCATGTTTTTACAATGTTTTTGCTATGAAAAAAAAATTAACGAAATAAAGACCAAATTGGTTAGGTATTGAAATTTAGAATTTTGTTCTAATCTTTACGTAGAAGAGAATGCACTGATGTGTGGGGGAGATTGTCTAAAATAGGCCAAACAGAGAGTCTTTCTTTCTACTAGAGGGGTTTGTTCTTGGTTTCATCGAGGAAGCCCAATGCAAAGTGGGCCTACAGCCAACTGGGATGAATTCTTGGGTGGAACCTAAACAGATGGGAAATAGTATAAAGGTGAACGAGAGGTCAGCGTGAGCCTTGCTGATAGTGCTGTGGGCACTGCTCATAGCAGTGTTTTAAAAGTTCACTTAAGAAAACAGATTGTGTGGTCGGAGTAAACTCTTAAGACCATATTGGACCATTTTTTTAAGGCTTCTTTTGTCTGTATAGCCACAGGCGGAAGCAGCAGACACCAAATGGTGAAATAAAAATTGTTCATCATGTTTGTCTGGAAAGCAGCAGAACGGGGGTGTTGATTTGCAGCGGGTTGTTTGTTTTTGTCCCTGTTTTTTATTCCAACCCAGATTTTCATATTTAGCAGGCTTCAATCAGGCCTGCCCTTTTGCACACAATTGACACAGAAGGTTAAAGCACAGTGAGTGGACAAGATCATCCGGCTGTTAATTAATGTCAGCTCAATGATAAACTTCATCAGTACATCCATGCTTGTAGTTATTTGTAGCTGGAGTAGCACAAACCAGAAGTGCATTTGTCTGTTAGTAAACACTTCATAGTCTGTGTTGTGACTGTGGAGGTAGAGGCGCTCCTCTCTGTCCAGTAGCAGTCATTTTTTTGCCCCTCACCTTCTCGCTGCTATAAAAACACTCACTGTTGCTTGGGTAGATTAACAGAGAGCCCCCTAATGGAGTAATTACACTGAGCCAAACATCTATTTTTCACCTGTGCTCTGCCATTATTCTCTGTCCCCCTATCCACTCCATTGGAAGTCACTTACTCTCCTTACAATGAGTTATCATTGACTGCCATTTAGGCGTTCTGGAGCAATTTGTCTTACTGAGGCCACGCACCGGCCTCATTGCAAAGAACAATCATTCTCCCTCCAATATATAAAACATTCATGGGGAAAAAGGAAGAGAAAATGTCCTGCGAACAGATAGCAGAGAGTGGCTAATAGATACTATAAAGGTGACAGACAAGGAAAATAATGTAGGCGATTACTGGAGCAGGAACAAGCGTGTGCCACCAGCACAAAAGCTTCAGGGACTAGGTTACTGGAAAAAAAAATCCTCCACAAGACAAATGTGCTAAATGGGTAGTGTGTCAGCTACTGGTGGTGGTAATTGTTCGCTTTACAAACAAACCATAAATCCCAATCTAAATCACAATTCTAAGCCTAATTTTCCATCATGATGTTAACATCTTCACATTTTGTGCATTTTATGTAATTTTTATCCACTTTAGATCAATTTCCTACCTAATGTGATACAAATTTTTTTGAAAAATTCAGTGATTTTTAATGTTTGGTTTTATTTTGATTGTCCATTTAATACTATATATCTTTAGTTTATCACTCAGATTTATAGTTGAGATGATGTGGAAAACCACAGCACAGCACACAATATATAATATATAATACTTAGCATGTCCTCTATTCTTATTGGTCCATACTTTCTTCATTTAAGTGTACTTATTTCAGAAACAAGCAGCTTCCTTTGAATCTTGGGGCTCTGAATCAAATTGACTCAGCTTCTGAGATTTAGGCATCAGTGCTGCGTTCAGCTCACCGTACATCCTGCTCAGTTTCGCCAGCAAGGGTTAATGGTGTTCCTAACTGAGTGTTTTGTTAGATTAGTCTCCCACTGCTTAACACAATGACAAATAACCATTATTCTTTTTCTTGCACTGATAATCAGGACAACTTGAACATTTCTTACCAGCCGAAGTGAAACCATTAATCCTCGGTGATACTGCAGATAAGTGGTGACTTTGGAGTAATGGCCCTGTCACCTTCAGAAAAAAGGGAGAGAAAAATCTCAACAATTAAAACAAGATGCCCATTATATTTTGTGCATCCCGACCCTTTGTGACATGGGCATGCATCTGCAAGTGGTAATAGACAAAGTAATTGAATGGGGTTTCTTTCATTATGTGTATTACAAAAAAAATATGTCGTGCACTGAAATGATCACTTTAATGCTGACAGCTTGACACATCTTTGTCAGCAAAAAATAAATAAATAAAATAAAACGTGCCAAGTTACTTTTTTTTGGCTCACGTGTTTTGATTAACATCAGCAAAATGTAGACAGAAGCCATTAGGATGTTCCTATGCCATGATAGCTTCAATTTAAAGTACTCCACTTTCACTGGATTTATAGAAATTGAAAAAAGTCAATAACATACCTTAAAGCTGAACATTGTTTAAACACCTTCTGCACCTTTTCAGCATTTATTCTTTTTAAGAAAAGTGTATGGTCTGATGAAATTAACCTTGGAAATTTTGTGTAGGTATTGTAAAAGCACACAATATATATATATTAAAAAAACATGGAAGGGGCAGGATCATGCGCTTCGAATGACCAGTTTTTGTTGTTTTTAGTCAAGATGGATAGAATAACTAGCAGTTCAAACAAGCAGTTTGCTTCCAAAAGTTCAGATTTTTGCTGAAAAGCTACAAATGAAAATGGGTTTCATTTTTAGTGCAACAGCTTTCCAACCCATTCAACAACAACAAAAATAACTTAATTTCAGCAAAATTTCCAGTTTTGCAATGGCCTAGTTCAGAGCTAACTTTACCCAGCGGTATAACTAAATGACTAGAGGTGTACCCATAGAGAGCTTTGTATGTGCCATCAGTCTGATGAACTTGTAGAATAAATCAATATGAAACATTCTAGTAGATTCCTACCAGAGAAAAACTTAATGTTTAAGTTAAATCAAAACATGCTTAAACAAAGCATCAGTTTAGAAGTTTGTTGACTTCTGCAACCACCTTATTGCACCCTTTTTTGGGTTTTATCTATATCCTCTTGCTGATTGATTTTTCTTTAATTACATAGGATAAATGTCACATTGTACGTGGACAAGTTTTTAAATTATGACATCCATTTTTACATCACAAAAACTATTTAAAACATTTTAATAGAGTTTCATATGCCCTTATTAGCCTCTGTACCAACTAATTTATCTTCATAGAGTAATGACTTCCTGAAGGTGGGGTTTCAAAAAGAGCAGGAGCTTTTAAAGAGACAAATTTCTTATTTCAAGGCATTAAGTTACAAAGTCAAATTGCTTACAAGTCATGTTTGATATGACATTTGTAACAACTGAAATTACCATGGTTACTTGATTGTGCCTGGGAAAGTCATAATACTGCCTCTTTAATACACAGTTATGGTTTGATTTTAGCATGTCATTGAAATGCGGATGTGTTTTGACCCTTAGCCTTTACCTCATTCTGCAGCAGTATGCACTTTCACACCTGCAAGTACTTTACGCCTTTGCTTTGGGAATTCCCGAAAAGTTCCACTCTGAGACAAGGTTTCAAAAAGTGCCGGTGTCAGAGACTCCAATCACGGGTGTCATATAAATGAGTGTCTGGATCACAACAAAAATGTTATGTGTTCACTGAAAAGCTGTCAGAGAAAACATGGCTTCAGATCACTCCACTACCTGCTCTCATTAGAAAAACTTTAAGAAAAGAGGAACAGAATGAGAACATTCTCATTTAGTTCAACCTATAGTATCAACCTATAGTATCAGTATAGGTTGATTCTGTGTCTCACCCATTCCCAGTCTAATGTCTCCATTTTTATTGTTTGAATTATAGTTTAGGATGATAATTGTTATCATGCAAAACTCAATATTTTCTAGATTGCAAGCTTTTACAGTTAGTTGTTGACTATATTCAGATTTGCAGTCCAGTATCTATGGCCGACTTGGCCGTTGGCATTAGTATTTGTCCCAAATTAGTGTCATTTAGATCAAAACATTTGTGTTTATCTACGGCTGTAGCTGCACTGTCTGGAAGGCCATCAAAGTAAACATGAGTTAAGCTTAGAAAAGACATCGACACTAAGTGCTGAAATTTATGAAAACCACAGTTGCAAAGATTGGTTCTGTAATGGTGCTGTGGGATGCTGCAATAAGCCTCAAACTGCTAATTTGTTTTACATCACTCTTAACCTATACAAAGAAAGGATAGCTAGGGGTAATTTATTTATACAAAATGATAGAATTGCTTGTTAAAACTGTTCTGCATTTTGAAAGCCATTCACTGTAAAGTATGGTAGGATGACAATTGTCTGAGCTTCAGTGGGCACGACACTTTGGTCCACACCTTACAGCTTTTGAATACTTTTAAAGTGGATTGAAAATGCAGTATAATCAAGATCTAACCACAACAACAATAGAGATGTTTTCAGAGATCCTTTAGGGTGAATAAATTCTCTGTGTAATCAGTCAGTCATCTCCAATCAGTTGTTTTCAAAGTGAAGCCCAGCCGTATGACACTTAAACTCATACACTTTACATACTGATTCATTTGACTGATTCTAGTTAAAGTTCTGTTACTCTGGTCAATAGAGTGACTTCAGTTATCTTCCAAACAAGGTTTTTTTGTTATTTTTTATTTTTTTTGACACAATTAAACATATATTTACCCATGTATGTATACAACTAGTTTATATGAAACACAAACACTTAGGTAATGGCAGGTTTGTTTCTGTGTTAAGTGTATTCTTTATCACTCCCCACACCCCCTTAACTCACTGAGCAAATGTCTGCTTCTACCTAAACAATCTTAAAAAAAAAAAAAAAATCTCTGTAAATATGACCACTTGTTATTGTAAATGTGGTGGAAAAGCTTAACCAGGCTAACTAAGCCACATTTTCTGCATATTTGTTTAGGTTACAGTGGACTGGACATATAATCATAAAAAAGTAAAATTTACAGTTTTTTGGGGGGCTTTTTGGTAAAATTTACACTAGCATTTCTATGCATGATAATGTGTTTGTGGGGTTCACAAAACAATAATAATAAAAAAAAGCCCACAAGTCTTTACGCTTATGTTGATGTGTTATCAAGCTTACTGTTTATTTTCCCGTGGCAACCTATTAATTCTTTGGTAGCAGCACAGTCTTGGGCTTTTGATACTTAGTATTTCTGTGGCTGTAGCTCTGTAGCTTGATCAAAGCGGTCCAGGGGCCTGGGTTTCAAATCCCCCAAAGCCCATTTTGGCTACTCTTTGTTTAGCCCATTGGCATTCTGACCCCATGCTTCTAAAACTTTGAACTCAAAGCTCAGAAAAGCCGTATTGCTTCTTTAAACACATTATCTGTGGGCTCGGTTTTAAGAATATCTCTAATCATCTTAAGGTTTTAGTGCAGTGTGGCAATATAGTCAAAGCTTTGGGCCCCATTTACTCGTTTGAGCACTGCAAAGAATTTGTGAGAAGTAAACTGTTTTAATGCCAGCAGATAGATTGTAAGTTTATGCATTTGTGAATATATTCACTTACATATGCTATTGTGTAATGATGATTGGTGATGAGAAATATATGTGAAGTGGTACCTGAGAGGGTACAACCACAAGAAAGTTTAAGCAAATAGACATAATAAGATATGACTGTCTTAGAGAAAAGAAATATTTTTTGTTTATTAAAGAGAAACATGTATTTTCCTGGCACACATTGGAATTTTATAGCACAATCAGTTCTGTTACCTTAAGTTGGGATTTTATAGCACAATCAAGAATCTGTTACCTTCAGTTGTTATAAAAATGCTGTATATATCAAGCATGACTTTAAAAAGATTGACTTTGCAATTTAATGCCTTAAAATGGGGCATTTGTCTCTTTAAGAAGCTTTTGCTCTTTCTGACCTTCAGCATGTGATCACAACAATGTTTCTCCATTAACCAACAACAGTCTTAGCAGTGATTCACTGAGAAGTAGTTTGTGCTACTTATCAGTAGCCTCACTTATCACTCATAACCTTTCCAGAATATTTAAGTCTTAATGGTCTTTGCTGGCAAGTTTATCTGTAGTTGGATGTGCATTAAGTCAAATACTTCAAAATCGTTTTTCTTCAATTCATTAAATGTACCAAACTCAAATCTAACAGTAATCTCTTTTTATAAGTTTTGTGCAAATCAAATTCTCTGTGAGGAAAATTGAAGAATTATGGTCAACGTTTGTTTCATTTAAAATAAAAGTTTGCACCAGCAGATTGTGTTTTGTATGTGTTGTTTTTATGGGGAAAAAATTGTCTAAGTGGCACTCTTCTGATTTTTTTATTTTGTTTTGCATATTTTCTACTTAATTTGTAATATTCTCAATAGAAATGTTTACCATGCTGAAAATACATTAAATAATACATATATCTGACAATATTACACAATTTTACTTTGTAATCAAATTGCTCTTGCTGTACACATTATAACTTGCTTGAGACTCAATCAATTTTCAAAGGCACTCAAAAATAAAAACTTGTATTTATGGGAAAATTGTCTGAATTCATTTTTTAAAATATTATATTTAATAAATAAGCTTCAAATAAATGGTTACCTTCTTCTCAACAGTAGACAATACAACTGAACAATAGAACAAAAACGTACTATGCTTACTTTTAAAATTACATATTTATTTTTTACAAACACAATTTTTTAATTAATGAAGTATATTTCACTATTTATTTGGTCTTTGAATTTAACCACTCAAAATTCTGCAAATGAAAACTAAAAATCATTTTGCTTTAATAAAAACTTTACGTATCTTTTTCTTAGCACGACATAACATTTTTAGGGTATTGTGCACTTATTTTTGTTAATTGCTGTATGGCCTGCTTTCCCAAATGCCTCCTTAAGGACTTGTGTCAGGTGTGGACCTGTGTAGTTGTGAAATATTGGCTGATATTCCACCATCCAATCTTCATTATATTGGATGAAGACTTCATAAGCTTACTTTGCATTTAAAGCAAAGAGTTATTTTCAAATTAGAAGCAGTAATTAAGAATAGAGTAATACAATTTTCTGGATGTTTCAAGTACAGTTAAAATCATGCTAGTTGAGAGCTACAAAAGAATTGGATATCCAGCTCTGCTTAGTACATTAACATAAAGAGTTTGGATGTTTTCCCGCAAATATTGCACTGTTAAAAACTGTTTCTTTTTAATCAACTGCTACCATTAATAGAAATGTCAGATGTTTATTAGGCAAACTATTGAGTTCTCTTGCAGTTTCAAATAGGTTTCCAGGCAGATTTGTAATATGAGACTGCAACGTAAGATTGCTTTAAGTGATATTATGTAGCTTTTAAGTGACAGAAGTCATATTGTTGTAATAATAAGCTTATTCTACTTATGGTAGACAGTGGGAATGTTGAATATGTGGCCAAAACACTGAATTAGAAACTTTGATTTGTCACATTATACTAAACCACAAACTCTCCAACAATAGATACCCTTTGATGAAACATCTGAAAGCAGGTAGACGTAGAATGCTTTTATAGGTTTAATTTAAAAAAGGATCCATATACAAGGTAGGCTAATGAAAAGTACACCTCAATGCAGGCAAAGGTGTTTCTTCCCTTCTGGTCTACTCACACACCCTCGGTCGCTTTTGTCCCTTTGATAAAGATTTTGCACCTTGAATTATAGTGACTTTATCTGGAAATATTTTAGCTGCATTTTTCTTCTTTAAATGGAGATGAAGATAAAGAAGGAGAAGGTAAAACCACGTCCTGTTGTGTGAATCCTAGAAAAGGCCTTGAACCCTGCCATTCATCCCTTTCACTTCATCAGCTGAGCCTAATTGCAAGAGAGGACAGGATACCCAGGGCCCAATTGTTCTTTATCCTCTTTGGAGCCTCTGAGGCATGAAAAGCAAAAGGCCTGCTTTTGATCTTTTTTTTTGTTAGTTTTTTTTTTCTGTTATCCTCTACCACCCTTTCCCTTAGAATGAGACACTCCTTTCACACTGTGCCCTCTTCTTCATCCACGCAAAAATAATTATCAAGCTCTGCCTCATCAAATAATGGTGGATATTGGAGGTCGTGATGGGGAGGGCCAGAGGTCCGCTGGGTGGCCCGAGGACGGGGCGAAGCTTCCATCTAATCTTAGAGGCAGGCTCCTTAGCCTTGGCTACCTTTATATACCTTGACCTCGGTTTTCGTTTGCCTGTCCTAATGAGACCCTCTCCTGCAGCCGAGGCAATAGAGGTCTTGCAATGGCAGGGTTGGGAGGCCAAAGTACAATGAGACGCAGGGCTGTTGTGAGACAAGGGCACATCTGTGCTATCTTATTAAGCCTTGGAAAGGAGCTCATGCGTTTCAATGGTCCATAGGCGCTGAGAACAGATTTGTTGACACCTACTTGTCCTTTGTGGTCAACACCTTTCTCTGAGGAACCAGGCACACCCAAGTTCTTACTGGACATCATTCCTGGTGGAGCATTTAGTTTGGAAAGTGTTTAACTTGCTTTGGGTGACCGAAATGAAAACAGCTTGAATGAATAATAAAATAAGAAGAATTTAGTCCTCCAGTTTGTTTTAGTAAAAGCTTCCAAATTTGATTTCCTTGTGCTTATGGTTACTTTTTTTCTGTCCTTTCTTGTACTTATAGATTTCCCATTACCTATGTGCAGGAATTTGTACAAATGTGAAAACTAAAATACAAGCTGAAACCCCTGCTGGCAAGAAGTACACTGCAAGAAAACAATAAATCTGAAGAAAGCAAACCTTACTACGTATCAAAAACAAAACAAAAGGGACAGCAGGAAATGCTATAAGTAGAGCAAAATGACAAACAAAAACACAAGTAGGCAAACAAAAACCTTTAAGCAATCATGTTAAGCACGCCCAACATCTGAGTGTTGTGTGAGAACAAAGCAGGGCCCCTGTCAGCGCATCGATCCACTCCTGAAGGCATACATCCACAGCTCTCTGATTGCTCCCTACCTCTTGCGCCTTTTCTCCCCCACGCCTCTAACTCTCTGCTCTGGCTCCTCTCTGAAAGTGTGTGTATTGATCTGGCCTACTTCGCTGGAGTTAACTCACTGATAAAATCTGACCAAAGGCTTCCAGTGGCCTGAAAGAGTTTGGAGAGTTGGTGAAAAGGATGATTAGAAAAAAGAAACCCATAAACATTCATATTAAAACATTTTTTTTTATAACAATGTTTGATATAAGATATACATTATTTCACTGAATGGTCAGATTTTGCTTGTTTACTTTTATTAAAGTATGTCTATAGACTACTGTTTTAAATTTAGGCAATCTAAGAACTTAGTTCAGAATATTTTTGATTTGATAATGCAGCAATTTTGTATTTCAATATAGAGTGGGAAAGAACTGAAAACACTGGTCTTACCCTTACAAATTGCAATATGCTCTTTGGGACATTTTCTTTACCTCATGCAAACTGCTGTACCCAGATTACACATTTCTTTTATTCATTGGATTTCTGTTTATGTTTATTTGTGACATGATCATTAAGTACTTAACTCTATGTGCATAGTCGCCCAATTGTAAAATTCTTATTAGCTGTTTGTCTTATTCCCACTACATCATTTTTAGCAATATGTAAAGGGCCTCCTTTTAGCAGTATCAGCACTTAACAGATATGGACAAAAGCAAAGTTTTTCTGTTATCCACAGTTTTTTTTTCTCCTTTATCTTTAGACTGCTGTGTTTAATTTTACCTCATTTCGAAAGGATAAGCTGTGATATCAGTAATGTTGGTAGGTTAAACAAAATTAACACAATAGCACAAATTAATTGGTTTCACATTTTGTTCCACGGAAGAAACACTTATTTTACATTATATACGTTGAATGTGATGCAAAAGTCTAAATACAAATGTTCACTGAGTAGCTCAAGTATTGCTGTGATACTTGAGCTACTCAATAGCTCAAGTATCTCAATGCTGTGATACTAATACAGATTTGGAAAAATTTAGTCTTAGCTGTGGGATTGCAGTAATTTCTCATTACAGGTGTTTGTCGGAATTTATCGGTATTAAAATAACAGAGTAGGTCTTTGAAAATAATCGCTGTACACGAGCTGCTGCTAGACGTTTAAAATTCCAAAAAACAAAAGTATGGCGAGACGAGTCTGTGCGGTTCCCTTTTGTCAAAAAGGCAAAACCAGAAGGGTTGTTTGAAGGTATTTTCGCTGTGAGGCAGACTGATAGGAAATGAAACCCTAATGGTAGGTTTGCTGCAGAACAGAGGCTGCAAAACTATGTAACCCTACAAACCAGTGAAATCGTAGAGAGGAACAGTTTGATGTTTACAAGGAATTTAAAAATGTCAGTAAACTTTTGCCTCTGTAATAGTAACAAGTAACATTATGTAGGTAATTTTTATAAAGTACAGAACCTGAGAACTCCAGGAAACCCTTGTCAGAGCCTGCCATGCTGACTGTAGTTGAGCACTTGAAACTGAAAATAGTATAAAACAAACTGAACAGGGCCTACAACTGTATATGTTTGCACTTACCAGATCCTTGTATACTTTGTAGAACATAGGTGTCAAACAAAATTACTGCTGTCAATCACATATTTTCTAATTCTCTGATTGAATCAACCATGGATTGCACAGCCGAAGGAGTAAACCAAGCTACAGTTAAAGATTTTGGAGTTTCTTATGAAGTAAAAGGTTTAATAATTTACCCTCAAAACTTTATGCTCTGCACAGTAATATTTATAACAAAAATGAAATGCTGACATTTTGGTACACACCTTTTTAAAACATTTTTCTTTTACTTTCTGTTGTGCAACCAAAGTTTGTCATTTTCAGTTTCTGTTTCACACAGATATTTTGTTGACAGGAGCTTTACTGTGAATATATTATACAGAATTGTGTTTGAGATGCTGTAAGAAGCCACACTAATCATTTGTTAATTTGTCACTGCAATCGAGAAACTTTTAAGTAATTCACTGTAATGCAGCACGTTATTCTCTGTCAATGCTGCCAGCTCAATTTATAGACTACAAAATTATTGATATCACACTAGCAGGATGTTTTTTGTAAAAGCCATATTTCTTTATTGACTTGACCCCTGCTGATTAGAATATCAGCAGGGGGTACCAACAGCTCCGTCTGTGTTTTTATTCAGTCATAAATCCTCTGTGATGAAATGGATCAAAATACAGGATGAGCAAATATCACACTTTCGGAAAGAAATACAGAATTTATCGTGTGTGCACTTCATTTAAGATCTGAAAAACTGTTTATCATGTTCCTCGAGAAAGCTTATAAATGATCTGAAGAATCCTGCGACTCATGTTTGTGTGTCAGTACGTGTAATTGCGTCTCCAGAGTGTGATTACATTGTATGTCGGTTTGTGTATATTTTTGCAAGTGTGTTGTGCTGTCATGTTTGTAGCATTCCATGTGGGAGGGTCTGTTGATAAGTAAGCCATCTGTAGTGTTCCGCCGAACGACATGTTGTAAAGCGTGATTCGAGAGTGTGGAGAGACTTGACTTGACAAATCTTGGCACATAATGAGACAGAAGGGAGTAAAGGCAGAAGTCTGTCCAGAGATAAACAATTAGATTTGTCCCTGAGGTAAAGGCCATGCAATGCAAGGACTCTCAGACTAACAAAATCAATATGGCTTCCAGTAAGAACACTCAGGGGGTAGAGTGATGAAGAGGTTATCATTCATTTCTCAGATTAGAACACACATGCACAAAGAAGACCAGTCTCACATTTAAAAATCAATACGAAGACCAGAATGAGAGCTGCTTGTCAGTGATGTATATATTCAGAAGTATGTGTCTGCTGCTCAGCTCTGTTAGATTGGATCGGCGTACAGAGATGTGATAACATGGACCATCAGGGATGCTGAACTGAGCTAGTCAAGCCAGGTTTCATCAGCAGCCAATTGTGTGTGGAGCTTAAAGGAGACAGCATTTGGGAATGATATTTTCACACCCGCAGATAAAAAGCATAACGGAGCATGAGCCATAGATGGAGTGGGCAGTCCCTGTGCGTTGCATCCCCTCTTAGGCCCTGCCCAGACTTGTAGGACTAATCTAACATCCCACTACTGTTCCCAACAG
The DNA here is from genome assembly GCA_903066815.1 of Brachyrhaphis roseni. NCBI lineage: Eukaryota > Metazoa > Chordata > Actinopteri > Cyprinodontiformes > Poeciliidae > Brachyrhaphis > Brachyrhaphis roseni. The sequence goes on from CAEFZY010074205.1 coordinate 14,132, forward strand.
GCCTCACAAGGGCAGCACTGCCAGGGCAAGGAGGGCTGGTCCAACCGCTGTTGTGCCTGCGCCAACAAAAAAGAAAAGGAAAAAAAAATAAAAAAAGCCGAATGAATGGTCTTGGGGCTGTGAGTGGGGGCAATCGCGACTTGTGCAACTGCTGTTAGGCAGGGACATCTCCTCGGAGACGCCAAGTCGCTGACCATGAAGGTGTGAGGCTGAGGCGCGGCCAGCCTGTCGCCTCATCTCCATGGAGACAGAGTCAAGGCACCCCAGTGGGCCTGTCTCTGCTGTGGCCTGGAGCAGCAGGATCACTCGGGGATGCGGCCTGGCCATCACCTGGGATTCAGGGGAGCAGGAGGCACAGCTCCGATGACCTTAAACAACCTGCCAGTCTGTCATCGCGGTCTGGGGAATTAGATGAAGAAAAAAAAGGAAAACAGCTAGGGATTTATGTTGAGACACTGTTCACTCGACCATTGTAGTTTTGGAGGAGTCTCTTTGTTCCATTGGGAAGTAAAAGACATAGTTTGACAGCGTGACCTGACCTGATGCTCAAATGCTCTTTTTCAATTTTTATTTGTTTATCCCAGTATAGTAGTAATAGAATTTTAGGCCTATTAGAATTAGATTTTATTTTTTAATAGTTTTTCTAAATATTTCAATTTAAGCAAAATGTGCTTCAACATTTTAGAACACTTACAGCTGACATTCAGGACTAACAATGTACTGAAATGTATTACTATTTTATTTTTTTTATTGTATAATGCACTGTGTCACTGTCTTCCACAATAAGAGCAGGAAGCCAGCTAGTGCCCCACCTCGCATAGCTTACATGAATGGCAGGAAATGATGCTGTCCCCTTTGTCTCTGGAGTAAACACTTAAATGATGGCGGAGGCAGACATGAGCAATATAGCAGAAAAAAAAGTGCAGAGGCGGATGCTAATGTTGTTGCAGCTGAGAAAAACGCCATGGCAGAGGGTAGCATAATTGACAGAAATAACTTCTGTGTTTTATCTCTATTCTGTAATAATTTTCACCAGCCAAGGCTCCCTCATAAAGCTATTTTAAGGCTTACGGATATTAGAGCTACATCTGTGGCTAGGAGACTGAAAGAAAACAGATGGATGCTGCTTCTGTCTACTACGCTTGCTTTTAGGTTAAACTGCACTGTAATGTCGTTTGTTCATTACGATGGACGCAAATCTGCCGAAGATGTGAAAATTGACCTGTGGACAATATGAATTTGGTTGATTAATTTATTTTATTCCTTCCAACTGATGCTGTTGACACAGCTAGAATACAAATTTTTGTGTCTACCTTTCCATGTTTAATGTAGTTTATTTGTTTTGCCTTTATTGAATGTAGCTTGTCATTGCTGTTTCTTAAGCAATCATCACCTAAAACAAGTCATTGTACAAGTTGATATAATTATTGTTGTTTGAAATGAGATATGCTACTAATATCTCATAATATACACATACAAAGCATGATATATATATATATATAAAAAAAACAAACTTTTTTACAACCACTAACATACATTTCAAATGATGTCACATGTAGTGTAAAGAAATCCACCAATGTATAGAGTAATACAGCACAGCCCCTCCTCTACATTTGCTGCACCCTGCCTCACAGCTGACTAAAAGCAGACATCCAGACTTTTCCATCACTTAAAGGAAAGACAAATTTGGCTTTTTGGAAATATTTCCACTGGAGATAAGCAGTGCAAATAATTCATACCCCTGTCATATTTAGAAATAACATTATTTCTATTCAACTGAGAAGTTTGTTTCTGATAAGAAATAATACAGGAATCATTAAAATGTAGGACTATTAGTCTATATTTCGATTTTACTAATGTGTTGGTTTCATATTGCCACTGGTACTCTAAAGGATTGTCTCTGCTAAGTCTTTGAGGCTGAAAAGCCTCCCAGCTCTTTCTACAGATTCTCTACCATCTTTACTGTAGAATGCCAAAATATTAACCTAATATTGACCTCCAGTCAGAATTAATTAACTGATACACCAGCTAATATAAATTTATTTTATTTGTGTTACTCATTGAAGTGTTAGAGAGGCAAAAAGTTGTAATATTCTTCTATGAATTTTACCTGGAAACAGTCGATATTTGTTTATGTATTGAACTCAAAACACAAATGCATATCTAATTTTTAAGTGTTGATCAGTGTGCCACATTATTTTAGAACATGTTGGACTAATTGCTTTATTTCTATTGTAAAAAAAAAAAAAAAAATCATGTTTTTTTTATATTTTCTGCATAGAAACAGCAAAAGCAAATGGGCAAGAAGGTAATGGGTTAAAATCCCAGGCTGGCATCTTTCTGAATGGAGTTTGCGTGCTCTTGCGGTTCATACATGGGTTCTCTCTGGATACTCTGGCTTCACAATACTATCAATATAATTTATAGATTACTTCATATATAGATGTAACTGGCCATATTACTCAATCCTCTTTAGTACAAAAAAGTCCAATTTATTTGTTGTCTTATTAAGAAAGGCCATCATCAGGAAATGGAAGACACATTGAAACATTGTAAAAGGACCCCAAAATGACTACAAGAAAAATAAATCAAGACCATCGGAATAATTTTTGTACCCTTTCATCAACTATCATTTGTAATATAGTGAGAAATTACTGCCAAATGGGATCTCAAATCTTCATCACTCGTGTGTAAAGCAGCACGACGAACACCATTCCCCCAGAGACACTCATGTTGCATTATCTGTCAAACCAGTACAGGAGATTGTGTGGAAAAATCTGTGCTTTCTTCCTTTCAGCCAAAAAAGAGAAAGAGGGTTTTGAATAGAGTGGCGATTCTTTATGCAGAGCTGAGACGCGACACCTTCCAGACGGTGAGAGATGGCGAGCCCTAATAATACAGAGCCATACAATGGTTCTGACAGGCGAGCAATAAAGCAATCAGGGTCCCAGGCATTCCAAATCTTTTTACCGCCCACCCACTAACAGTCTCAGAGATGGGCGGCTGACCTGTGAGCTGTCAATCATGGGGGGGGATACCTGCTGGAGCCTGATCAGGGAGAGCTGAGGGCACTGCTCCATCAGATCTGTTTTCACACTCCAGACACTAACATTGCAAGCATAACCACAGACACAAAAAAGCCCCACCGCCTCGCTCTTAATTAGGAGATGTGTGCATGTGTTGTTTTGGAAGGGGGTTGGACTGGTTTGGTTGAAATGGGTATGGGAGTATCTTAGATATAAGAAGATAGTAAGTGGAATCCCAGTGAGACACAAAATAACCTTTTCCCTTGATTTAAAAATCAGGCATTGATCTGCCATGCTGTTCTGAACAAGCAAGAGCTCTTTCAGAATTCCTTCTTGGTGTGTGTGGATATGCAGCATGTGAGATAGGGTGTGGGTGGAGTGATTGTGAGGGGGGTTGAGTTGAGACTTGTTCATTAGCTGTCTGTAAGCCCATCCCAGCAAATAGATCATCATAATTCTGTGGTTAGTTAATGGCTTTCTGGTGTTTCCTCTAGAGTCTTCCTGTCTGAGGGATGGCTGTTGAAACTCCTTCACTGTTTTCTCCTCTGTCTTCCAAGTGTCTTGTGTTGTGATTCTGAACTCAGACAATTGGCTTCAGCCAGTGGCCAGTCTACCCGCATGGACTCACATTAGAGATGTATAAGCAATATCACAAAATAAAAAAAATGCTGATTTGACATTTTCTCTCTGGAACTGTGCTTATTATGCACAGTTAGAGGGTACCCATCACAGGAAGTGTTCTTATTCTTCCATCTTCTTGATAATTTTTTAAATGCATTTTTAAATGTGACATTTAGGTCAATAAAGAGGTAGAGCTGATATTAATAATAATAATAAAAGCTTAAAAAAACTTAACCCGAATTGTTAAATTAAACATTTAGAGGTGATGCAAATTTGTAGTAAAAAAATCAACCAAAGATGAAAAAAACTGGCCTTTGAGCAGAGATTTTTTATTTTCCCTGAGACTGGTTACTAATCCTTAACCTACAAATATCTGCCTTTCTTTTAATAAGTTACTTTATTCATAAGGTGCTTCAGTGTAGAGTTATTCCTGAACACTTTAGATTAGATATCTTAGTGTCAAACATCTGTCAAATAAAGTCACAGGAAGCACACAAGTCGTAAAAAACGAGAAGAAACTTTTACCTACAAATTCCCTCTCCTATATGAAAAAGTAATATCCCTAAAATAATTGTCCGTGCCCACATAACATAATGTTTTAGAAAGCTAAATTGAATTTCAGTAAGGACACCCAGATATGATCAAAGTCAAACGTGTAGAATCGATAATTGAAATAGAGAACATTTCTGACAACTTGAAAAGATCTGAAACATTAACACACATCATGATCTAACCTAAAGAAGAAATTCAGAACAGATAAAAAAAAAAATCACTGAGATCTGCTTTGTGTGTGCGTGATTCCATTGCAATGTGCAAACAGAATAGAGTGGTCTCCTCTCTGCTCTGCTGAAGGCTGTTGCACAACAAGACTGCTGTTAGTTAGACTGAACGCCTGCAAGCGCTTCGGACGTGAGAGGGGCTCACAGCAGCTTCACTGGTCGTTTTAACTGCAGTACAATCTTTGCTTTTTGTGTTGTTGCCAAAATCTCCCATAAACCAGAGACAGTTACTACATTTGTTGAAGTTACTTTTTTGAAAAAAAAAAAGTTGCTGGGGGGTCTGAAAAGTCACTAAATACAGTGACGATATTGCTAAGTTGGCAACAGTGCTCTCACTTCAAGCTGATGTCGTGTTCTGGTTTGGTCTACGGCTGTCACATTTCAAAGTGCTGCTTGTGTGTTGTTTCGAGACACTCTGACTCTGTACCACCTCATAAAGGTAGCTACTAAGTGTTATTATTCCTATTAGGTTTTAGAATAAATAAATCTGATCCCAGATTGAAATATAACCCTTGATTTTTGATAGTTTGAAACCACGTGATCAGATCGGGACATCCATAGTTAAGATAACTAATTAGGCCTTTCTTAAGTGGGAACAACATAAACATGTATCTTTATACAATATTATTTCATTCAACATGCTGAAATTTACTAAGTGTCCCACTGAAGGCTTTATTATAACAGTGCAGTGTTATAATCTGCACCGTGAGACCCATATATCTGTTTATTTAACCCTCTATCACTTCCTTTCTCTTTCAGTTATGCAGTACTTTATGTTGGCCCATCAACAAAAGTCCGGACGAAAAGCATTGAAGTGTGTAGCTGTAAAAAGAGGAAATGTGAAAAGCTTGAAGAGGTAAGCCTTCTCTATATTGCATCTTTGTGAAAGAAGAATCTGCTTAAAATATTTTTGTGTTTTGGCTTTTGGAGGAATGTTGTAGATCACATTTCCTCAAGTAAATAAGAAAATACCAGTTAACTGAAGCAAAACAGTTTCATGAATTTATTTACTGTATTAAATAATCAAATTTTCTAAGTTTGTAAGTTTTAAAATGATGTGCAGAATCCAGTCTTACATTTGTTTACTTATAAAAAATCTAAAATATGGTGGTCAGCTTCTAAAAAAAAAAGCAATATTTGTCTGCATTTCTACTGTATTAAGGTCAGACTTTGGCTGTACCTGTTTGTAGATAAAAATGACTGGTATGCTTATAGCTTTTGCTACATGACCCACTTTGTATCAAGATGCAGCAGCTATGTGAACAGATGTTTGATATTTTATTTTTTATTTTTACAGCCTGCAGGTGGAAGTCAGAAGTCAGTGTTAGTGTATGGATAACAAGCCTTTCTTTTTACACTTTTATAAATAGGTTTTGACATGTGCATTGGCTACATGATTTTTATTGTGCTGTACTGAATAGTGCTTTACTTCCTGTATTATGTATCACAGTTAAGTTGGGTTTCAGCTATGTTTTGCTTGGCTGCTTGTAGTAAATAAAAAATGTGATATTTTAAATCTAAGGCAACATTGTAATTTATGTTGATTGGTATTCTAACCATATTAACAAGCAATAATAATCCAGCTGTCACTTCCTAATCTGTCTAGTGTGATGCTTTGAAGAGCCTTCTTACCCTCCTAAATTTGAGAAACCGGATTACTTCTGATGGTTGATGTCCAAGTCTTATGATCCAAAGAAACTTTTTCTTATTACTTCCAGTTATGTAATGTCACCTCACTCTGCAGCTGGAAGAGCAGTCCATATCAGTTTTATATGCTAGTGAAAAGCAGAATTTACAGGTTCATTAACTGTTTGAAATCACAAAGTGTGGCTAAGATGGCTGTTTTTTCCCCCCAGAAATTCTGCCCACTGACGGGAATGTCCACAACTTTCAAATTGCATATGATTCTGGATGACGTAAGTCATATTTCTGCATTCAGAGCTTTTACCAACCTCAAATTATTGTGGTGGGGTTTCTCCCAGTGTATATGCATCGCTGCATAAACACAATCATTACTTCTATGTAGTTAAGTAGTTCTGCACATGTAATGGTTTTGTAATGGCTGAGTTGGCATATTGCTGTTCACATTAATTTTGTCATACACTTGGAAACAGTGGATCTAGTTGTACTTTCTTCATCAACTACTTCTTCAAGGTAGAAGTCCACCAGTATTGTTTTTCTTTTTTTTTTTTCTCAGGCTGATGCCTAAAAATTAGGGTAGCCGGTAAGTTCAGCTTCTGTAAAATTTAAAATGAGAGAATTTTGTCCTTGTCTTTGGGTATGAAACATTTGTGTGCGAGTAGGCTAATATTAGCTGACTAAAGCCTCTGTAGACGATGCTCTTCTATCTACTAGTACAGTCGCACAGAGAGACTTCTCCCTCGTAGACCACTGATGCCTGCTGCTGTGTCTCATGTTTGTACTTTTTTTTACAACCTGTGCAACCACAGCAACACTACATTGCAACCTTTTAGCCTACTTCATCTTGCCAACAGGTTCTGTTGAAGCTATTTCTTCATTCTAGTGATAGGGGTGGGTCTGGGAAGCGAAACTGAAGTTAGCATTCCAGAAGTGTTTCTAATCACATTTAAGCTATGATTTACCAAATACCATGATTATTTTTTTCTTTCTTTTTGACATAGGGAGCTCTTATCTTTATTAACTTACACAACCCGTTTTTGAAGAAATCATCATTCTATATTGTCTTGGGTTATCTAAAACTACTAACATTTGTTAATTATTTAAAAAAAAACACAGAAGTCTGTGAAACAACTAAACAACAAATCTGTATTGAGGCAAACAATTTTCTTTGCAATATGTTTTTTGTAATTTTCTTTTTCAGTTGTAGCACATCCAACTCTTGGCCTCTTTACAGTAGTGTGATGGCCCTTTGGAGTCTCCACAAGAGACTGAGAGGGGAGTAGACCATGCAGTAATGACACTGGCTTCCTCCTCAGTGTGGTTCGTGTGGAAGTTTTGTTCATTTTCTCATTTTCTCATTTTTCAATTTTGACATCAACACATGGGAAAACAAACAAACTAAAAGCGTGCCCCGACACCGTTTCCCCTTTTATTGGCAGCTGATACATGAACAAGAGGTTGTCTTGGCTGAAAAAAGGGACCGCTGAGGCGTTTCGGGACCTCCAGACCTTTGTGACCAATGGCATGTCATCCCTCACTTTGTCATGTTTAAGTAAAACCAATCCCCATTCAAAGCAGCATCCATCAGTGTTAGTTGAGAACAATGACAGATTGCCTTTTTGCTGCACTCAAAGCATCTGGATCCTTTCTCTACTCCCCTTCTTTCATTTATGCTAAACAGCTTGAATAACAGCTGGGCAATGGGAGTTTACAAGTTAATCAATTGTTTGTTAGGGAGCCACAACATTCCCTATATCCAACCATCTGCAAGTTAATGTTCACTTACCATGCTAATTTTCCCACAGGCAGGATCATATCTATTTATTACATATCAAGAGATCTGTGCATCTGTACCTTTTGGGTTATGAAATATTTGAGACTGAAAAATTTAAGTTTGGTAAATTTATATTTTGCTGCAGGACAGAACTCATTTAAAATTTCCATCCACGCTGTCTTTCCAATTTGCTGTCAGTGAAGTCACACACAGTTTTACTTGTAGTGGATTTAAGTAACCGCTGCCTATTCTGGAAACTGTTTTCCTGTCAAAATGAAATTCTCTTTGTTTGTTCTCTGTATTTGTGCCTTTGGCAGGGTCTTGGTCTTTTGTTCCTCCCTTCTACTCTTGCGGCTCCACAAGATGACCCAAAACACCACAGGTCTCAGGGAGGTCAGTGACAGGCATTTCCTATCATGCGGTTAGCTTTTTCACAAAACTTTCTCTTTCATACTGTTTACAACAGGAAAGCCGAGAAAAAGTAATCTAAGAATTATTTAGAGATTGACCAATATGAGATTTTATGGCTGATTTCTGAGCTCTTAAACTTTTAAAGCCAATATTATCCAATATTTACACCGTGTTTTGATTTACCTTCAGATAATACAACTTTCTTCACAGACACTACCAGGAACTTTTTGACTTACTTTATTTATAAACAACATCAAACAGAATGGTTAACTAACTGTTCCCACCTCAGGAATCACTTTCTCACCAATTATGGGTGGTATTAGCATTATCTGTGGTGCGGCACATCCACTCATTTAAAGAAATGAAGAGTTTTTGGTGTCTGATTTGCCATATACCACCCAGAGCCAGTCAGGTTTAAAATTGGCTAAATCTCATCACCAATCTACTGTTCAGTGAATTAAATTTTTTACCTGAATATCTAATTAACATGTAAGATTTGAGCCTTTTATTACTGCAATGAACTATAAGTTCATATTCCATGGTTTAAGGAGTTGGGTATGAAATAGTTCTCAGAGTGGAAGTTGGAAGGGGTAATATTCCAACTAAAAAATACTGGTACGAAACAGGGCATCGACTTAGCAAGAGGTCATTTGAGCTGAAGACTTCCACGACTTGTGACTTTCTTATGTTTCTTTTTTCAGCATAAGAAAAAAGCAAGTAATTTATTTGTAGAAAAAAAATTGTCATTGAGAACAAAATAAAAAATATTTTTTAATGCACATAAAATGCACAAAATAAAAGCAAGCGCCTTTGAAAAATAAAAGCATCTCATATATGTAATTCCATTGGCCATGCTGTCTTGGCAGCCTTCAGCCAGTGCTCAGATAGGGCGCCATTTACAATTGTGCTGTGAGCACTGGTATTCACCTTTTCTCAGCTCAGAAACCACACACTACTTTATTTATAATCCAAGCAACCTTAATGCGTAACTCTTGGTCCGTATTCTTACTCACATCACACAGAGAGGTCACTTGCCTCTGCACCTCCACCGCTGCTCTGGTATTCCAACATGGCTCTAGGACAGCAGCCCTGCACAGCTCGGCTGCTCAAATCACAAAGAGGCCCGGATCAGAGCCGTCCTGGATAGGAGCCAGGATCCTACCCTCGCAAACCTATGCAGCTGGGGGCAGCCTATAATAAGTGGGAGACAATGAGAGCTAGCACACCTCCCACGCTTTGCATGTGGATGTTGGATCCAAATTTAAATTAAATGGTTTTATAAGGTTCTCCATAGAGCATGCTAATTATGAAACAATGTGAAACCTTCGAGGAAGGTTTAGCGGACATGCAGAGCGTGTGAAGGTTAAATTTTGAAATTCAGATTTAAGAGAATAGTGTTTTTTTACTTATTCTGGTGTTCTTTAAAATTTAATTATTGCAATACAAATGAAGAGATACAATATATATTTATAGTTTAGTCTATGACCTTATTTCTTTCTATTTTAGCTTACCAAGCTTGGGGTACTCTGAAAACTGGATACCTAGATTTGTATTTTTCTGCAACAGTCTTTTAAAACGCATGTACATTTTGTTAGGTTTCACATGGGGGAACTAGAGATATTAAAGGCATTTTGCTTTAATGAATAATAATGAACAATTCACTGTGATGTAGATGGTGGTGGTGCTTTAATGGTCCCTTGTAGCCTCTTAAGCCTCTGGTGATAAATCTTACACGGGCTCCCTCGTATAACTAAAACCCAAACCTCATTCAACTTCACATCCATCAGTGTTTGGCTGAAAGCGATGACAAAGCACTTTCAATTACACCAGTAACTGACTCTGGAAACAGTTCATAGCAGGGTCCAGCCTCGAAGACTACAGGGGGAAAAAGAAAAAAAAAAAAACACAAGGGTGGGGAGAGGGGAAGAATGGCTGGTAGGGCATTTGTTTGACTTGCTCCCAAATAATAAAAAGGGTGGTGTGACTCAGGGGGGACACAAGGGATGCCGCCAGCATCGTGGAGCCAAGGACAATTCACCTATTTTGCGTCCTGTCACCCCTGTAGTCTGATTTATGGTTGGGACATCCTTCCTGCGACCTGCTTGCCTATCTGCTCAGCTTTGTAAGGATGCTCTGGTGATTAAAGGCTGAAGCATCAAAGCGTCCTCAGTCAGGGCCCTTGTCTAGTACCAGAGGGCCTTGCATTGCTGAATGGGGGGAGTGTGGCTGTTGGGAGGGAGAGCACTGCAGCAGCAGAGGAGAGCCATCCTTAACCCTGAACACCAGAGGAGAGAAGAGCTTTTTCGAGAATCCATCAACCGCGAACGCTTCGTTCCAGATTGTTGCTGTTTTCTTTTTTTTTTCCTATCCATCCCCACCCCTCATCCCACACACACATTCCAGTTTGTAATTACATTATGTAGAGTGTGTGTTCTCTAAAACTTAACATGGCACTGTTTAATTGGAGTGATTTTACTCATAATTGCATGATCCTCTCTGCCACTTTTGCCTCCCACTTTGGTTTTAATAAGCAGGGTAATTTCAAAATCCATCTTCAAAATTAATCAGTAAGGCATGCTCAATATCATAGCTTAAAACTGAAATAATTTTAAAAATGTAAGTTTGCTCCCAATAAGGGGGAACTGCAATCATCAGCAAAAACAACAATGACAGCAGCAGCAAATGAGTGATGATGATTTTTTTTCCTCCTCATTCTCGTTTTAAAATGCCTTCATTACTTCAATAAAAACAAGGCTGGATCCTCTTGAGTGCCTGATCTTTGAAAGCACCTCTGACTCCAACCCCCCTGATGAAAGGCCTGCACTAACATCAGGAGTCCAGAGCCTTTACTCTCTAACTTCAGGCAATTATGACACAGAGGAGATCTTTGCCTTCTGCACTCCAAAAGCAGAAGAAAAAAGGCATGTCTCCCTTTTTTTCCACCAAGCTTAGTTGTAAAAATAAGCTTACTCTCCTCAATTGCAGTCACCTCATGCCCTTTGCAATAGTAGCAAGGATGTATCGGAACAAGCCAGAGGGCAAAACAAATCACTTGTGATTTACAGAATTATAAAGATTTTAATAGCTGCAACGTTCCTCTCTGAGATTGGTCTTTATTTCCAGGAGTCAAAGTTTCCTGGGTGCCCGAGGCTTTTGAAAAGCAGTAATTGGCCAACAGAGAGACTTAGGATCTCCCTGAGTGATGGTGGGTATTTGTTGCTGTGAACTTGAGGGTATCACTCTAAAGATCACAGGTCCGGCTTCTGAGAGACTGCAGCTTGTCAAACGCAATTCATTTTGCAGCCCTGAAAGTCAACCACTTTTCCTCACAGCTTTGTCTAAAGTTTTAATCCCTCACCGGAACTTTTTGTTATGTTTTTATCTGGAATGCTAATTAGTTATTACTCTAAATAAATAATAGCTGCAGGTTTATGACCTGATGTCAGATTTAAATGAATTCAGGGTTGTTATGGTGAAGGAAAAAAAGTATGTATTCTGTACACAAAAAGGGCATCTTCAGTGATAAACATAGGTATTCTAATAAAAATGATTTTTACGTCCCTCTGGCCATGATACAAATTTTTACTAAGCAAACTGTGTGTCTAAATGAAAAAAAGTCAGGAGCGGCTCCAGAAAGTTGTGTAAGGGCTGGCCAGATGTTGTTTTTTGTTTGTTTTTGAGGCAGTTGTTGAAAGTTTTTAGTGGTTATATTTGCTGTGTTGCTTTAGCATTAAATAATGATGAGCATTATTTAATGCTTAATAAACAAAATAAATAATAAATTGAGTATATTGTGTCTTACATAGGAATGGAATGTAATCTAATGTAAGATTTACTTCAGGATTTTAACTGAAGGCAGACTCAATGGTGGAATTTAAATAAAAATGGCTTTATACATTTTTATTTCAGTTAGTTTAAATGTGTGGAAAAATATTAATTTGCAGACAATTGCAGTTTTTTTTGTCCATTTCTTCCTAATATTCTTCCTTCAATTTGTGTTAGAGGGGAAAAGGTGGTAAAAAATTTGTTTGCTTTAGTATAATTCCTTTACATTATAAAAAACAGACATTTTAACAGGAATTCGTAGCTTGGTATTTAACAACAGTTGATTTGATATGTTACAGACAAATTTTCCTGTCCATGTTTGAAAATAATTTGCTAACTTTTGACCTGTACTAGTGGTTTGCACCATTGTGGGTGAGTTGAGTCCTTTTTCTCTTTTCCTCTTTTAAATTCAAGCATGCAAACTCTAATTCATATGGGGAAAATTCTGTGGAAATTAATTCTTATTTTCATAGAAACAAACTGGACATGCAGGGCTGTCGTTCACGATTTATCAGCCAACACTGCTAACTAGTTTTCACTGATTTGATAATGATTAACAACAATTGGCAATCAGCGTTACATGATAGGATAAATCCGATGCCGAAGTGCTTTTTAAATAATGCACAAAATGCCTTCATACACATTCACACGACAATGCAGGTGATGTTAAAAGCCTGTGCTTTCTGTTAGGAAAACAAGTCTGGCAGTAGCTTAGCTATATTAAGAAAATCCACCAGGGAGGCATAATCGAGTTTGACTCTCTACCGGTGGTCTCCTTGTTAGTGTTGCAGAGTGTCAGAACTGACAGTGTAGGTAGCTCAAATGCCACTTAAGGTTTTAGCTTCAGTGGCTTTTGGAAAGAAGTGACCGTGACCTGTGTAGCCTGAGCCCACATCCCACACCCTTTCTGCCTGACAGCCGCTCAATGGCAAGTGTCTGCCAGCATGCCGAGGGGAACGCTGCCAAGCAGCCGGAGATAGAGATGATTACCACATCCCTTTCTCCCTCCCAGGCTGCTCGCTGAAAACTGATACCTACTAACAAACTGCTGTCAACATGTTAGCGAGGCAGAGAGAGTGAGAGCGGTAGTATGCGCTGAGAGGAGAAAAAAGGGGTAGAAACAGAGATGTGTGGGAGAGTTGGTGTGAAGAGTCCAAACAAGTTGGGATTAATGACATTGAAACAGGTTTTTTTTTCTCTATTTTTTTCTGTTTTGAGAGCTAACGCTGTTGTGGCAGACTTGAAGAATGCAATCATCGCCATATGAAGCCGCCTGGTTAGGCAGACACTTACCTACAAAGTGACAATCAAATGATGAATGTCAGGGAATGCAGTCAGGAGGTCACTTGTTTTCAGGCTACTGAATGTGGATCATTTCTTGAGCAAAACTTTTATGTTCTTTCACTACAGCTTGTATAATTTATGCAGAATAAATGATACATCGTCGAGACTGTCTGTGGTGTTATGCTAATTGTTTTCGACCTTTAGCACACTCGCTTCAAACTTTGGTTTTCCCGCTGAGCACAAAGTGAAAGCAGTTCTTCCAAATTTGAGTTGTAAATGTCATTGTTTTTGAATAAATCCCCCACTGTGCCACTTTACTGACAGCCATTTAAAGTTAAATAAAGGAGACAAGAAGAAAAAAAAAAATCACAGCTGACATATTTTTCTAATTGTTGCAAAGGACAAGAGGCAGCACAGAATAGCTTGAATCGCTGGTAATGAGAATATCACCATGCTAATTACAAAAGATTTTGATTGTCTGATTTTCACCAGAAGGCCTATTTTAGCTATCCTTAATACACATTTGTTTTTGAAAATTGGGAATGACAATTATGATAATGTGTGTCCCGACATTAAATACTTTTGTCAAAGACAAAAAAAACTAAACAGGAAATGTTAAGTAAGACATGCAGATTTTCAGGAAAAAAAAATGCTAATTATATATATATATTTTATGTTTTTATGCTAAGTGGGAAATCAAGATTTTTTTAATGATTATTTAGCTTGAATGAGCTCAATCTTTGTTTAGATGTGCATTCTAATCAGATTTTGTAAGTGCAGGTTAAAATACTTACAGCTGGGTATATTTTGTGTTTTAGTTTTTATTTATGCGGACAAAATGTTGATTATTTAGAGTATTTTCAGCCATCCTGAAGAAAGACTACCAAAATCTTTTCAGACTAACAAGAAAGCCAAGAAAAAAACAGTCAACAGTGGGACATTCTGGAACTTTGTTGAGCCACAGCATATGTATTTCTCCAAAAATCAATTTTCAAGAAGACTTGATGGAAACAAACCTAAGTGCTAGTTTGAAATAACCCCATAAGGCTTCTAGGGAAACCACCAAGCCTAAGAAGCACTTTATTAGCCAGCATGGCGAGCTGGAAGTGGGGGGTCAGGAGGACCGGCCCTATCATTGACTGGGGTTGGAAGATGCATCCACAGCTGCACTTTCTCTAAATTTCTAAGAGTAAATATGCACCTTTTGAAGTGGGGGGTGCCTAGGAGCACTACTCTGCACAGATTGTGTGGGTTTCTGTGTGGAGCTGTAGTTACGGGAAAGATCAATGGACAGGGCATTAGGGGGCGGGTAGTGGGGGAGAGCACACTACAGTGTCCAGCCCTCCAGCCTGCAGAACAACTCAGCAGCTCTGAGATCGCCAGAATTATCGAGCCAAGACCTGTTTTATTCTGTCTGCTATTTTGTGAAAATTTCTTGCACCGTGAGCTTTCAATGTAGTTTTTTTTTTTCTTTCTTCTTATCAGTATTTTAGAAAAATTCCTGTAATTTTGATTATTTAACATATACTATTAAACATTACATGGCAGCTATTTATTATCCATTTTAGTAACTTTTTTATGTTTGTCTGTTGATTAGAATTGTAAAGCATACATTGTTGTTTAAATATTGAAATCTTTTTTAAACAACAACAACAAAAAAAAACATTTAATATTTTTGACTGGAACAGTATTGGCAGTATAATTACTGGCTGGGAAAAGCCATGGCCCGGGCGGTGAAAGCATGGAAAAACCCATATCCTGCTCATTCTGCGGCTGAATATGTGGGCTTGTGGCTGGCTTTAAGTGCATTAGGCTTGTGCTGAACACACAGCTTTCATATTGTGGTTTGTAAAGACTATGGCAAAGCCTTCTGGGCCAGCCACACTTCCAGATGAGGCTAATCTGCTTGTGGTTAGCAGAATGATAAGCAAGCAAAGGTTTTTTTTTTTGTTTTTTTTTTAAGCTTTTGCCCGTGTGTCTGAATAAGCTTCAAATTCAGCTCAGCATTAAAATAAGGACTGATTTAGGGGGAAAAAAAATTTGCAATTGTACATTCAAAATTAAATTAAAACAGGCTCTTCCATTATGAAATTATTGGCAGTTATACTGAAAGAGTTCAGTGCTGTTTTTCGGATAAGGATGACAGGACAATATTATCATCCCCTAACAGTGTCAAACGCGCAGCTCCACTGCAGTCACAGGTGTCGTCGTGGGTTTGCCTCCGCCAGGCTCGGAGATCTAGCCAGAGAGAGTTAGCATTTACAACCCCTGTCACACTCCACAAAACACCGTGTCACTCAAGTACAGCCTGCGTGGCAGCTCTGGCATTAATGGAGACGTTGACATCTTCCGACACAGTGTTTATCTAATACTAATGCTAAGCAACCGGAGCCAGTCGCCCCCACACACTGAGCCGTCCAACCCCGCCGCAGTCCACGGTGTCTGCCTGTCACGCTAGTTTTCTCATTCATCCAGAGACTCTTTGGATTTATAACAATACTGTTTCTGCCTCCCCGTGTCACATTTTTTTCCTCCTTTTCTTTTTTTTCCTTATCATTCAGTCAGTTATCGTTCCATCGTCTGCAAGACAGTCCTACGCCATTCCAGGTGATGAAGACAAACTTGAGTCAATTACTGACATATTGTGTGATGCATCACTTGTGAATGCTGGCTTGAGTAGTTTTGTCAGGGATACCGACAAAAGTTGTTTACATGTTTCTGGAGCCTTGTTATTCTCAAAGGCTTCATTTTTCCTGTGAGTCTAATTTTTCCTAGAAGTATCTTTAAAAAGCTGAATATGTGCTGCCAATGTAAGTATATTTAAAAAATAACATTTGGATTATTCTTATATTTTAGGTCATAGTATGTTAGAGATTAGACTTTCCCAGCCCAATAATAATCTCAGGTTTTCTTTCTGACTGATTTATTCTTATTTTTCACTTTCTATGAAATATATAACACATAAAGAAGAAACAAGGTGCTGCAGAATTACTGAAAGAGTTCTGAGTATTGAGAAAGGGAGAAATAATCACTGTTGGTGATTTTAATCATATTGCTGCCAAATTTAAAATACAGGTCATCTCAAGCAACTGTTTAAGACAATGAGGACTAATTCATATGCTGCTATCGAGATCCCAAATCATTTAGAGTTCAGCTCAGATTAGTCTTTATACTTGTGTACCTTTTTCTACCAGACGTTTTCCTTCTAGTCAATTTTCTATTAATATGCCCACATAAAGCATTTTGTGAACAGCCATCTCCTTTAGCAATGACCTTTTGTGACTGTCGTGACTTGCCATCCATGCGTAGTTGTCGATCATCAGATCAAGAATCAAACATATTTTTTTACTTAGCTTTTTTCTTCAGTGTTATTTGTTTTAGAAACCAATTAAACCGTTCGTCCTTGATGCATACTCATCAAAATTAGCATAAAAGGGTCTTAAAATTAGTTACTAGAAAGAATTAACTTTGATTTCTATTCTGCTCTATTGAGATGTACTTGTAATACGGAATTAGAGTTTGTCACAGATTTTAAATGTTAAATTTGATTTCTTGTGGAAACTAAGGAAATATACTTTTAGACAATATTTTAAGAGCAGGAAAAAATTCTTTTGAGACTTGTGTAACACTTCGTATACAATCTGCAAAGAGCCACAAAACATTTCTATATGTTGCTATATGTATCAGACACTGATGATGGGTTCAGAAAGTTTATGGCGCTATCTTTAGAGGATTGATTTCCTATACTGCCATGGAGTTGGCTGCATTTATATTCTATGCCTGTGGCTCTGTGACCCCTGGTCCTCCTTTGATGTGGCAGGCAGAAGCACAAACCAGGATGAGGCAGAGAGAGTGAAGGCTGAGGGATAGCAATAGGTGAGGCAGTCTACAATGGAAGCTGAGGGGGGAGGAAGAAATCTTTCTTCAGGTGCAGCTTTCTAAGAAGGATGAGAAGATGGAAAGACAAGAGTATGCAGAGTATGCATGAGAACCAATGAAGCCATCATCTGACAGATCTGCGAGGGTTTGCATTGGTGGGCGCAGAGAAGATGCTAGGAATGGGGGCAGGGGGGATCGGGTGAGCATAGTGGGTTGGGAGAGGGCATGACAGTGGTGCGAGCTGATAGAGACGTCAGCACCGCTTCAGTAATCTCTCGACGGCTGGCCGCAGCGAGGGGCCCGCAAGAGTAGAGGCGTGATAGAGTAGACCACCCCGACAACACTAGCGGGGGGCCTGGCAGTACGGAAAAATCAAAGGAGGAAGAAGTAATTTTTGAGAAATTACAGAAATCTCCATGGAAATTAGCATGAAACACTTTCTAATCTCTTGCTTTTCACCGCAGACGATAGGGGTCAGCGCTTCAAGTTCCACTGCCCTTGCTTTCTCTTCCTCGCTCGCCCCCATCCCTAATTTCATTATTCCCTCTTGATTTTCTTTTTTTTTTTTATCTCTCCTGCTTCTTATGTGTACTCATTTTACAGCCTGCCACTCTGAAACAGCCCCTCCCCTCTGTTCATATTCCTCAACCATTCATTTGCTTGAACCTCCTTTCATTGACCACAATTAAACGTTTAGATTTCAAAAGCGAATCAAGGGAGAGCCAAGCCTTGCCCTCAGAGTGACACGGGATCAAGCTGTTGGGTGCTCCGGAGCCTCAGATGGGGTGAATCCCCCAAGATGTGTCCTCTGCACCCTTCCTTTCGTTCATGTGCTGTCTGTCAGAGCTTAGGAGGCTGGTCAAATGAATGGGTGGAGTGAGGCACCCCTAGTCATGACCGTGTGCTTATTGATAATCAGCCGCATTTACAGCAACACAATGACTCCCTGAGACATAATTCTTCTCACAACCACAAAGCCCGCTCTGTTTCAATGTTACCAGAGAAGACTTACCTTAAGAGAGTATCTTGTATGTTTTCAGATCTTTGTTGGTGTTTAGTTTTGGTTTGATTTGCGTCGCAACCCTATATTATAAATTTGATTGCGAGTACAAGTTGTTGGATTAACCTGTTTTGGTGTTTGAACACAAATAAAGGAGTTTGCACCAGGAGTTTGGCGTGTAGATCTATTTTCACACTTCTTGTTAATATAATTAGTTATGTTTACATCTTCCAAATATAGCATAGTACCTCTAAACTGGGGAAGTTATGTTTTTCTTTTTTTGCCATGGCAACATAGAGTGTGCTCCTCGTTCAGGGCTTTGGTCATTTTTTTAAGTGGTTGTACAAAACAAGACTGCCACTGCTTTATTCAAACACCTGCACATTTTGTGCTATGCAAATTTTTTTCTTCCTCTTGAGTTCATTTCAAGGACAGAATATTAAAAATATTTTGAAAAATAATATTAAAAAATCACATTCCTTCAAAAGAAATAATCAAGTATAAAAACAATCTAAAACATAGTCAGGTAATGAAAACAAAAAATGTAATTCATTACAAAAACATCCAGAAAAACAAAATGTGCCAAAATTCGAATATATCGTGACTACCACAAAACAAAGAACCAAAATAAAAAAAAATATATTAAGCCACTGTTTAGTTCTTTTATACTCTAATATACTACTACAGATAAACCAATGTTTATTCAAAATTACATTTGTTTCTGTAATTTCTGCAAAAAAGTAACAATGTAACATGGCCATTTATTTTATTTTTTTGCAATATATATTTTAAAATACAAAATAAATGTACATATGTATTTCAATATTTTAGCATATTTTATAATTCTATTTTTTAATTTTTAAATATATTGAAATATTTAAAACTACATTACAAATATTTTTAAATTATGGAAATATGTTGTCGTATTGTTAATTTATCCTTCATTCTTGTGAACCTTGCATTCACAAAGTTCTCTTCAAAGCATATTCGGCGTATTAAACTAAGTTGCACACAAAATCCTTCACCAGATTTAGCAGAAAAAAAAAGAAATGAAGAGTTTTACGTCTCATGTAAGTGCTGTTTGATTAGTATTGTTAGTGTGTGTGCTGATTCATGCAGCGTAGCTTCTGTCTAACTTTGGTGGAGACTTAATTAAAGTGCTTGCAGACTTTGACACCGCAGTGACAAGCGGTGGAAACGTGTGTAAGCTATAGAAACCTTTCTGACCTCTAGTTAAACCCGCTCTTCTCCTCTAATAGTTTGCCCTCTAATTAAGCTCCAAAGTTGAATTGTCTAGTTGTTTCTTTAAAACTGCACACATGCAGTACTGCTAATTGCATCTTTGTAAAAAATGACAGTATTCTCTGAAATTGTAGTGTATAATATTGTCTCACATATTAGAAATCCAAGGAATTATGATTATGGGGAAGAGAAACATTTTTAAGTGTAAGCTTTAAAGTTTTTGAACATCAGAAACTGGACAAAGATAATGAATAAAATAAGCAATTATGTGATTTTTAGGATCATTTTGTGTTTTTAAGTGTTCTTCTTAACTTTATATTTAAGTTGTTCAACAATCAAATACTGGGACCAAGTATAATTTCTTGTGAAACAACGGCTGTTGTTTTCTGATGGGATATAATAAGTAAATCAAATGTGTTGAGCTTGTAAACTGTTTTAACCCAGAAGACATTTGGCATAGACCAGAGTGAACCTGCTCCCAGTTGCGGTTCTGCCAGCAATAGATAGATGGCACTGCATGCAAGGTAGAGCAAAGGGCCTGAGACTCCTCTCAACCAGTTTCAGGGTCTTAGTCTCATTATCTGTCTGAAAATTAACCTGTCAATTTATCAATCAACGCCATCTCCAGTGTTTGTTTTTTTTTCTTTTTTGCCTCCTGGTTTTCGAATAGTGCTACAACAACGCCAGACATGCAGATAACCAGGAGCTATGTGTTTGTTAGTGTTGTGAATGAGTGCATTATCACTTAAATGACTTCTATGAATCACAATTCTGCTTGGGGGTTGATAAGCAGCAAATGCACACGCAGTTTTATGTTAAAGTATGTAAACTGTTTATGTATTCTTTTATGTGCCAGGGAAATGATGTCGGGGCTGGATGGACTATTTTCCTGCTTTGTTGAATATGTTTTTTTAAGTCCCATACCAGGTTATGGAAAGATTGTATGCAAGGAGAATTCTGAAGTTTACTATCAGTAGCACCACAAAAAAAGCAAGCTGTTTAGTTTTAAAGCGGAAACTTGAATTTAATTTAAAAGAGAGATTTAAAATTTTTTCATAATTAATTAAATATATGGAACAATTTATATTACTACAATAGAAATATCAATGTCATGACTATTACTATCCTATTACTATTACTACTACTGCTAATATACTACTAAGAAAGAAGTTTATAGTAAAGAAGCTATTTTACTTTAATCATATCTTAAAGCAAGATATGATTAAAGCAATAATCATTGATAAAAATCAATTATTATTATTATTATCCAATATTTATATACATATCAAAACAAATAATTAAAATGTGTACTAAAATAATAAGTAGTTGTATAATAGTATTACAATTTATAACACTGATATTAAAAATATCTATTCCATAATTAACATATCAATTGCTATAATAATAATAATAATAATAATAATAATAATAATAATAATAATAATAATAATAATAATAACAACAATAAATTATTTAAAAATATATATACGAACGATTCATACTGTATCAGGTGTAATTATGGCTTCTTTCTTCTTTACCTTCAGTTACTTTAAGTAAACGGTAGTCTTTATTTATGTAATAGATATAAGCATAATACATAACATTATATATGTCAGCATCTTATATTCAAAATTAAAATTAGATGCTCTTCATAGAGAACGGAACTTTTAATTCTTCATGGTTGACTTTGGAGTTAATAAAACAAGTACTCAGAGAAATATCATAAAGGGAGGTGGATTTAAATATGTGTTTGAATTCTCAGCATGCTGCACAGCCATAATAAGAGCTGGGACATGTCTTTATCTCTAAATGGGTTTTAATGTGATAAGCTAAACTAGACCCTTTAAAAAAATCCCCACCAAGTGCGACTGCAGGCGGTTTTATTCTTCTCCTGTGCCGCTCTCGGGCTATTAGCTACTACATGACTGGATCGGATGCAAAATGGAAGGGTGTGAACAGAACCAGATAGGACTCTTGAATAGCGGGAGGGGATTTTTCTTTTTCCAATTGTTGTTATTTGCAAAGGGCCTCATTGTGTAGAGACGCGTTGTAGAGAGGAGGTGGCGCTAGCAAGGAAAACGAGAGGAGTGTATGTTAAAACGCTGACAAAAACAAAACGAGAGAAAAAGCAACACAACATCTGGTAATTTGTTTTAGCGAGCTTAGCCTAATGATGTAAGCAGATTACTTTCCAACAGGGTGGAAAAAAGGGGAGTAAGGTTTTCTGTTCTTTTTTTTTTGTGTCCCTTAATGGCTTTGCCCCATTACTGGCCGAGACAGAAGCCACCACCGCACTGCACAGCTAGTTCATGGTGCTTACTTTATTCATGCTTTCCTCCACCATTTGATAATTCACACACTCAAGAACTGGATTCTGAGCAGATCAGAAAATTGCTTGGCACACAGTGGGGGCTCGGGGTTTGTTTTGGAGCCTATTTTAGTGCCTTGAAAGTCGGAAACTCTGTGATTATTGGAGGTGGGATGTAAGCCACGCAGTGCTGTGTGGGGTGCTCGCAGGGCCTGTTTTTTGCTCCCCTTCTCCTCAGAGAGCAGAGATCAGTGGTATGCCCAGATTGAAAGGGAGGGCAGGAACCTGGCGTGATGAAGGACACTGGCTCTCAGTCAATGTGTGGAGGAGACCGGAGGATGAAACACACCATTAAGGCCAATTTAGAGTGTTGCTCTAAATTTCAGCAGGACTGATCGATCGTGACAGTAGGGCATCGTACCGCCTGCCAGATCACTTAAACCACTGCCCCTTGTCTCACGTTGCTTAATGTCATGTCATTGGCTATCTCTCTCAGTCCAAAGATGGGCTTCTGGATTTCATTTCAATTACTACTTGTAGAATTACATTTTTATTTTTACACATCAGTAATCAATGCGGATTTTGATAATGTCATAATGCAATTTCAACATTACATTATGTTCTCTTTCCCTCCTCTGTTCTTAATCCAAAGTGAAATCCTTTGAGACTGGCTGTCCTGTTGGTTTATTGATTTTCTTCCTATGCTCACTGAACAATGGACAGAAACTTAAGAGCCAAGGTAGAAAACAGACTATACCTTGCTTAAAGGTTTAGGCATCAGACATGCAGTGATATTACCCATTTTAAATGAATAT
>CAEFZY010074213.1:0-17853 GCA_903066815.1 Brachyrhaphis roseni
TGTATCCCTGATTGCCTCCCTGTGTATTTAGTCCCTCCGTTGTCTTTGTTCTCTGTCGGGTCCTCGTCTAAGTTCGTCTAACGTCAGTCCGTTGTCTGCAGTCCTTCGTATACCCTGTTGCTACCAGTGCTGAGCCGCTGTATTCCGCTCTGCTGTGCTGCCAGGTGTTTGGACTTCCTGTGTTCCTTTTATGTTTAATAAATCCAACATCTTTCTGCTAAACCTGGGTCTCCAGCGTCTGCCTCACCTCACCACCACACCACTCCTGACACATGGACGCATTTTGCTGTAATTTTAATGACAGACCAACATTAACCTGGATATTTTTTGGAAAGTGGAAGAAAACCAATACATGGTTTTTAATGTTTGTTTCTCCAAACTAAAATAAAATAGAATTAAATGAAAAATCTAAAAATTGTTTGGATTCAGTCATCCTGAGTTGATACTTTGACCTCGGTTAGATTGGATGGAGACTGCAAACCTAATCTTTTCCCGGTTTGGAGGTGTGGACTTTTACTAGGCCGTTTTAACACACGACTATGCTCTGGCTCCATGTTAAGGTTTGTTTTCTTCCAGGAAGTTGAACGTCTGCTCCAACCTCAATTCTTTCACAGTTTAGCAGCATGTTTTCTTCCAACACCACACTATTTATCTCCATCTTCCCATCAACTCTGACCAGCTGTCGTGCATCCACACACCCATATTTTGCTTTATGGAGGGATTGTCCAGCGCTGGTTTTACACCACATATCCAGTTTTAGAGGAGGAGCAGAAACATAAATATTGTCTCATGTGCCTTTGTGTTCTATAAAGTCTAGATTTGTAGAGAGTTTGACTTAACAGATGTGATTTCAGCAGAACCTCCCACCTGAGTCCAGAGAGTTGCTTTTGGTTTTTTCCTTTCACATTTGTGTTTTGAAATATTTAAAGTAAAATCCGTCACAATAAACAATACGTGAATTAATCGTATGATGAAAAGCTACCATTTTGAGAAACGCTGCAAACATTTGACACCCAGTACAAAGTAGTTAGCCTGCACTTCCTGCCACTTTTGCTTGTTTTCCCTCTCTAAGGTGAATGACTATTATATTTTGAAATACAATTTTTAATTGTTGTTCCACTTGTTTTGTTTTATTTAGAATATTTAAAATGTCTTTTGGTTTTAGTATTCTTTAGAAATTAAAATTTGTTTGATCTCTCAGTGAGCGTACTCGCAATATTATGCCATTTTTATTGTATTTAAGAATGACTATTTTCATTTATCGCAACAATTCCTATAACATTTGATCGTGCAGCAAAATGTGTTGTCACAGCTCACAGTTGTCACAGTTGTCACTGTTTGCAATAGTCCAATATATGAGGCTTAAAAGTGTACTTACAGCACTGAGAGTTTATTTTACATCATTTAACAATAAAATCAACTATTCCAAATCCTGCTTACAAAGCCACAAACAAAGAGCAGTTTCTCCAAAAAAAAAAAAAAAACTAACCTCCAGCCCGAATCCTAATCCAGCAGTGTGCACCCTAATGTCGTTACAAAATCACAAAGTAAATCCAGACTTCTGGTAATCCACAGAGCAAGGTCCAGCTGTGCCATTATGTCACAAACCCGGAACAAAAGCTGCAACCCGGGGCTCCGAGACAGGGCGACTCAGTGTGAGTGAAAGAGAACGACATCGCACAAAGTGTGGAAGCAGAGAATTTATTTTTTTTTTTTTACACATGGAAGGTCGACTGACTGGTGACAGGATGAGCCGCTGCCTGCTATAACAGCTGTGAGCGTTCAGTCCCACTGCTGACCGTAGAAATGGTAGACAAAAGAAAACTATCACAGCCACTCAATGCCAGATGTATTTCACACTCCTCATCGCTACGACAACTGAGAGAAGTTTGCTTTGTAGACCAATCGAGTTACGGTAATGTTATGCAAACTTTCCTCCTCCTTCTACGGTATTTGAAATTAAATGTCTGATAAACGACCTCAACACAGTCATGCAAGCATCACGCTAGTTTACACATAATGCTGATTATGTCACTGAATATCTACCCTGTTGGTCACATGTTTTGAGTCAAGAAGCTTTAGGCCGACCAAAAAAAAAAAAAACACTATCCTGCTCATCTGTTCAACCCAATCCTCAGTGGATCGCTTTCACAGTGAAACAGTCACTTACCCATTTCCGTCATCTAATATAAGTGAGGCAGTGCCCAGATCACACCCACAGTGGGCAGTGGGTGGCTTCAGCCAGTGACAACACATCCGTGTGAAATTCTCACCTTAAAGATGCTAACCAGAGGTGTTTTCTTTCTAATAGCAGAAAAAAAAAATCCTGAGCATTTGGAGCATGACTTTTGGCTTGATGGATTTGTACGTAGAGAGCAAAACAACCAGAAAACCTGACTGAGTGAGTGTGACGGACTTCAGCTAAATGTCTGGCTTAAACAAACTTTCTCAAAGGAGGGAAACCTTCCATCAGGACTAAAAAGCCACTTTCCTTATCACAATTAACACGGTTATATTGTTACCGTGCCAATACCGGCGCTTAATGACTGATTCCTCTATTGTGTTCACACATCTCACCAGGAAACGCTGATGGCTGCCGTTTTGATTAGAGGCCACGTGACACACTTAGAGCTTAGCCATCCTCTTTTTTTTTTAAAGCCCCGACATGTCTGGGCTCTTTTCCACTCATCCCCTTTAACAAAAGGCCTCCCTAAATTTATCACGCTAGACAAACCCCTTTAAGTTAATTACTCTGTGGCGAGGACAACAACGCTGATGTGAGCTGACACGAAAACTCTCCGGGTGGACAAGCCGGGCGACCGCGAAGGCCCGGGGCGCCCGCCGCCTCACTGCGTCCCCTTGAATGCAAGGCGGCACTCAGAGGGCAAAAGGGCAGAAAAGGGGGTGAAAAAGCGAGGGCAATTCTGTTTAGACTGTGAGATTTCAACTGATGCAAAAGTCTGTTTCTCATCTAGCCAACGTCCTGTTATAGGCGACGATAAGACCTCCCAGGAAAGAGTTAATGCAGACGCTAGAAGGAGAAATAAAACTCTCATTAAAAAAAAAATAAGTAAAATGAATTTTAAGCAGACATGTCCTCTTTTTTTTTTTTTTTTTTTTTTAGTAGGCCACATACGATGGAGTAAAACAATTCCCCCTCCCATTTGGTGAACCCAATCTGAAAACCTCAAGTTTGTTCAGAAACTGTGTCAATGCATATTAATCCCAACTCCAGAGGAAAACACTTTAGGACGGATTTAAATACATCGGGGCCCAAAAAACGAGGACAACACTAAAGAGATTGCAGGTGCATTTTATGCAACAGTGACTCACTCTCTGTCACACGCTGCTGTGTTTAATTTTAGTGATTAAAGAGTCTCTTTAATAAAGATGTTACCAGTGACCTCGGCGATGGAGGAAGTCGCTCCGACTCCAAAAGACAAGAAAAGAACCACAAGATTATCTCCATTTATGTTTGAAAAGAATAACTTTCTCTGATGCCCTATGCTAACTCAAAAGCATATGGCATCAGAGAAGCTCTATTGGTTGATGTAGTTCTAAACAAAACATGGAGGAAGTTCTTGTTTTTGATACAGTTCATGACCAGGGAAGTGAAATTTGGAGTTTTCAGTATTTGACCAATAAAAAAGTTTGGCTCAAGTCTCTGATTAACTGAAGAGTCACAAGAACCTAAAGTCACTTCTGCTGCATTATCATCTTCTGCTAATAGACCCAAAGTAGAGATGCACCCAGAGATAAGGGACCCATTGATTGGCTCTGATTAGTGATCAGCAGGTCAAATATGGAAAGATTTTCCTCCACCCAACATATTCAGGCAAGAGTTCCCATCATATTTGGGGCACCGATTACCAATCTTTGCAAAGCCTGACCTGCCGAATACGATTTTGTCCGACACAGATTTTTTTTTTTGTCTGAATGTTGCTAAATATAGCAAGAAAGTTGCTGACTTGGCAGAATTTGGGGTGGCTATTGTTAACCACAAACATGCAGACATGAGCTAGTGGGCATGTCTCTCAAGGCAGAGCAAAAGAGAACATCGGCTGATTTTTAGACCTTTTCAAAGGTAGGTAAGATTGGTGGAAAAGTGGCTTCACATACAAGTATCGGCTTATCACTGATGTCCTAACATTAAGGAAAGCATGGCAGATTTATCAGTGCACCTCTATGTAATAATGCAATCAAAGTCATCATCAGCAGGCCAGACTATGAGGAATACCAGAATCGATATTGGGCAGGTGAGGCCTGATTGATGCATTTCTACTTTTGTGTTTTAACTTCTGAGAACTAAAAGAGTCAGAAAATGTGTGTGTGTTCTGCAGCGACCTACCCAGATCTCCTTGAACACTGTTGTCATGGGAGGTCCTGCTGGAAGTGGTGGAGTCCCCATCACTGGGCCACATGTGGCCCCTCTTACGGACAACGACGATGGAGGGGGCGCCCTGCTGCTTCAGACATTTCTGGGACAGAGGGGTGGGCGGGCTGCCACTGTCGATGGACAGCTGGGAGTGTTGGGAGGGAGAGCGGCTCTTCTCCCTGAACATAGGGTAGGTGGTCGGGCTGGGAGACACTTGGCTGGACTGGCCGGAGGAGAAGTCCTCCTCGCTGGAGGTAAGGTTCTCGTTGGAGCTGCAGTCTGGTGTGTAGCCGCCCCCGACATCGTCGAAGCTCCCAGGAGAGTAGGAGCGCCTTGGCCAGGTCAGGTGAGGATCCTCGTCCATGCTGCGGTCCCTGATGTGGATCACCCGAGTGTCCCCTTCACCCATAATTCCTCCAACATACACACTGGTGTAAGGCTGGCACTCCACCGGCTGTCTGTCCGACCTCACCTCACCAGACCTGTGTGGACTGACCTCCGGGTCATCGGGCGACCCATTGAAGCTGTAGCTCCCTTCAGTGGACCTGCCTCTCTGAACAGGCTTGGCAAGATCCCCCGCAGTAGCAGACAGGTTCCCTGGCAGGGAAAGTAGGGACCTCTTCCCAGCCAGGCCATGCTCCATCTGCATGGCCTGGCAGCCCAGGGTGCTGATCGTATCCGAGACTTCCTTGTCGTTCACCCTGACCAGGCCTCGCTCGTGATGGTACTCCATGTTCACGTAGAAGGGCTTCTCCTGGCTCCCCATCACCGACAACCCTCTGATGTCTCCGGCTGTGTGAGAGTTAGCTCTCCTGATGCGCTCGAAGTTGGACCTCAGGGCCGCCACAGACCCCGTGCCAACTGGGAAGTCAGAGGACTCGGAGTCATGACGAACGGGTGACATCCTTTCTTTCTGTTTCGACAGACACAAACCATCCACCACCTCCTCTGTATGTCCTGTGTTCCTCTGAGTCTTGCAGGAGCCTCTCTGCTTCTGCTCATCTGTCGGCGCCTCTTCAGTGTAGGACCTCCTGTTTTCTGACCCACCGCTGGGCAGATCTCTGTCATTCATTAATGGCATCTTTTTAAACCCCCATCTCTGTCCATCGTAGGATTTCCTCTCTTTAGCCAGAAGAGTCTGAAGGTAGATCATCCGAAAACGCTCCTTGTTGACTTCTTTCTCCAAGTGACGGATGGAGGACTTGCATTTGTCCAGCTCCTGTTCAATATGCCCCATCGAGCCAAGGTCCATTTTAGGCGGATCAGACTCAGGGAACTGGGCTCTCCATGCCTCCACAAACCCCAACGGTTCCACCATTGTGAGGACTCGTATATAAACGCCTCAATCTATCAATAACAGAAAGATACAGCTTCTACTGGGTGTTCTACAGAGTGTTTACAACTCACAGCTTCCATAGTTTAGCAGCACGTTAAAGACAAAGATAAAGTCATGCAAAAATCACGAGGGCGATCTTATTACCGCCGAGTCCAACACATGTGAGTTTTCCAGCTGGATCCCGAGAGGAGGCAGTGCGGTCTCTGGAGACCTTCTGTCTGCCTCTGGGTCTGGTGTCAGACTGACTCGCAGCTCTCTGCTGTTTGGTAGCAGCTCAAAGAGGAGGGGCCACTGGATGCAGTTCAGATTTGTGCCTCAAATACCTAAAAGACGAGCTTTAATCGCCATGGGCTGTTTTCTAACTGTGAACAGTTAGAGCCAAGGGGGGAAAACACCTTCGGAACATGTCAAGTCAAGTTAAAAATAGTAAATTTGACTCAGCTTGCGTTAAACTGCAGAAACACTTAAAGTGAAAAGTGGCTTCGAGTGGCCGCAGTCCAGGTCAGGTGGGTAGAGAAAGAAAAAAACTAACCTTTCATGTTCCTCAAACTAAATATGTCTCTGGGTCGTTCTAATGTTTTCCTCTTTTCCAGTAGCTCCAGACATGTGAGTGTAGTCACATCAGCCGTGCATTTTCAGCTGTGTGCTCTGAAAACTCCGCTTAATCCCAGCTACAATTTTCATCTGTGGCTGTATCATGAACACATCGCCACCTTACGGTTCAGTCGGAGTCAGCTGCTGCGTTCAAATGCAATCCCAACTTTTCAATTTTCACGCTCGAAATGGTTTGTACTCACGTTTATGTATAAAACGACGCTTAAAATGCTGTACGGTTAGAGGCAGCCAATTTGGCTCTCGAATAAAGGGATAGTTCATTGCTCAGTGAATCTGAAAATCCTTTCATTTGGTCTAGTCAGGTGAGCTCCAGAAAGTTATCAATGCGGTGGACAAATGGGGGATTGTTTTTCTCTTGGGGTGGCATAACAAAACTAAAAGTCATAAAAGAAGTGAACAGGAGTTAGATAAATGTATAAATAAGTACAAACTCACTATTACGTTTGAGCTTTCTGGATTTTGGAGCATTCAAGCTGGGCCTTCGGGGGGAGGGGGGGAGGCTTTAAGATACCCTAATTTTTGCTTCCGAAGTTACAAACCACGTTTAGGTAAATACTACGCGGGTTTGTGTGAATTGAAGGTCAAAGATAGTGAGATGTAAACGTAGCTGCGACTTCAATGTTAACTTCAGGCTCATATTGATGTTTAGTGTAAAATTTCAACACTAAAATACATTCGAAATATTCTATTTACTAAATATTTTGTAAATAAATAAATAAATACGTGTTTTTAAATACATTTTGCTTATGGTATTAAGTCACAGAGATAATAGAAAACCCAATTTTATTGAACTAACCAATATGGCACTTCCTGTTAGCAACCAAGTCATGACGCCTGTACGGTATCCATGGAGCGCATGACAACAGTTTCTTCTCTTCTTTTTTTATTGACTTAGCAATTCGGTAACGGGTGAAAAGGACCTAAAAAAAATCTGATGTGTTAGTCGGTGTCGACGTCACCAGAAACTCTTTAAATAATCTTCTGTGTCGGTCAGGCCAGCTAGGCTATCTTTGCTATCGACAGGGGGGCTTTTTTTATATATATATTAGCGTTAGCTGGTTAGCTCGCTAATCCACAACACGAAGAGCTCGTCTAACTAAGGAATCACACATCGAAACTCCAACTATGAGCGAACAACTGAAATTCATCGTTCAACAACTGAACATGGAGCCATTCAGGAAAAACTTCAACCTCATCACGTTTGATTCTCTGGAGCCTATGCAGCTGCTACAGATTTTAAACGATGTTCTGGCTGAAATAGACCCAAAGGTAAATGGATGGTGTAATGTTTGTGTCCGTTTGTGAATTAATCGTTTATATTTAACACCTTCGATTGGTCTTATTATTCGTGTAGCAAGCCATGGATATCCGAGAAGAAATGCCCGAACAGATGGTGAAGAGGATGTCATCGCTGCTGGGGATGCTGAAATACAAACCACCTGGGAACCTCTCTGACGTGTGAGTGTTGTTACATATGTCCATCAAATACATCCACGTTAATCATTATTTGCACCTTGGAAAATTATTCATACCTCTAGAACTTCTTAACACTTTTTTTTAAATCAAGTTGCAACTTGTAGTTTGTGAAGTGTAAATAAAAGAATATGTGGTTCTTAGATAAGATTTATTTATTTACAACAACAAAAAAAACATCTGGAAACTATGGCATATATTAGTACTAGCTTCACTCTGATATAGCTCTAAATAAATGAAATCAAATTGTTAAAGTCTACACTCACTGAGTGAAGATGCCCAACATTTTCAGGTTCAATTTGTGCAAAGACTTGCTTTTACAAACATGAGACTGGGGAAAATGTTTAGGCAATTGCAGAAAATTGTAGTAGTCCTACAAAGTCCTAACACAGTGGGCTGAATAAAAAACACAACACATTTTTAATTAAAATTTTGTATCATTTTCCTTCCACCTTCCAATGAAGCACTATTTTCTATTTTTCTACCGTGTAAAACCCCCAAGAAAATACCTAGATGTTTGTTCAAGGGTGTGAATCCTTTTGCAAGGTACTTTTGTGTTTTTTCATTTGGTGTTATCTTAAAATGTTAATAGTACTATAAAAAAAATCTACTGCTCAACAATATGGCTGAATAACATACCGCAATATAAGCATTTCATATCAGTTTTTATTGATAGCTATTATTTTTTGTGTGTGTGTGTGTTAATATCTGAAATACTGCCAAATTTGTGGTGTGAACGTTCCTGTTTTATCCACAGTTTTTACTCCACGTCATTTATTCTGAAGCAGTTATGAGGCAACATGAAACTGCTGCTGCGCAAGTTACCTGCGCAGTTCTCTCACTCTCTAACCAAGGAGGGAGAGAATGTAAGGTTGCTTAGCTCGCTGTGAGAAGTTGTGCAGCTAAAACCTTTCCTCTGCCTGCATCCCCCAGAATGCAGTGCAGAGGAAGGATCAGAGTTCAGAGAATATTCTATATATAGAATATGGGATATTCTATTGATCACATTGCGATGTAAACTGTTATTGATTTATTGCCCAGCCCTTCTGAAAACTGAACTAAAACTAAAATAAAAAGTTTTCTAACAATTATTCTAACAAGTTAGAATAACTATTGTTTATCACAATCTGTTAACAGGTTTTATTGCTGTAATGATTTTACAGTAGAGAATTTTGTTATTGCCCAAATAATTCAGTAATCCATAAAATTGGGAACCAGGTGTTGTTTATGTGCTTATTTGTCTATTTTTTTTTTTTTTTGTCAATTAAATCCAAACCCATATTCTACAATTAATTTCCTTGCATGTGATATAATAAGAATCTTATTTTATCATGTCTGCCTTTGCAATTTGTCTCCTTGAGTTGTTCATAGATAGTTGTTCATACAATAGATAGAATTTGGACCATAGTTTTTATTATTTAGTTTTATCTATGCTTTTCCATTCCTGATACAGAAGCAGCTTCAGACAGGGTCTGGTGACTGGCAGCAAACCTGTGGTTCATCCAATCCTCCACTGGTTACTGCAGAAAGTCCCTGAGCTAAAGAAGAGGGCTTACCTGGCCCGTTTTCTGGTGAAGCTGGAGGTGCCTGCTGAGTTTTTGCAGGATGATATCATCAACGACACCTATCATCAGGTGTGTTGTGAAGCTCTGTAGCAGTCACCATGTCATTTTTTTGTGTTTGGAGGCGCAAAAGGTTCTAAAGCAAACCACCTGTGTTCACAGTATGAAGAGCTGGTGGAAGGATTTAAGACGTACCATAAGGAGTGTGAGCATCTGAGGAGTTCAGGCTTCTCCACGGCGGAAATCAGAAGGGTAAAAAAAAAAAGATCATGTTGACAGTATGTTAATAGCGCTTGATGTTAAGCTGTGCTGTGTAAAACAAATTTTTAAAGAAAACAAGAGGTTTTTTTTGTTTTTTTTAATCTAATAAATGTAAAGTATTAACACCAGTTGAACTTTGACGCACGACAATCCCAATCGCCATTGTGTTTTGTTGGGATCTCATGTGATTTTCCAACTAAAAAGTAGTGCATATAAATGTAAGGTTGCGACTAACAATTATTTTAGTAATCGATTACTCTGTTGATTTTTCTGACGATGGATCAATTAAGCGGAGAAAAATGGCACAATATGCAGATTTTTTTAATGTATGTCTTTTTTTATGCATTATTAGAAATGCATTAAAAAAATTATTTCTGAAGAATTAATTAAATTCTTTTTTTTTTTCTTTTTTAACAAGAAACAACATTTTACAGACTAAAATGTAACAACGCAGCATTCCTCGCATTGATCGTTTATAGTGAAGGATGGATCTGGAGCAGGAAAAAATACTTCTAATATCAACATTTGAGAACTCACCCGTTTCTGCTTGACTTAGAATCAGTACAGCGCAGGGCTAGCTGTTGATTCATTTTTGGATTCATCGTTTAACCACTGGATTGCAAAAGGTGCTAAAAGAAGTTTGTTTTTTTTTTGAACAAGGTGAATCTAAATCTGTGCCACTTGATGAGTTTTGGGTTGAATATGTTTACAGATGAAGCTTCTTTTATCTTAAATTCAAATATTTGTGCAGTTTTGGTTTGATTACTGCTCCGAGTGTGTTGTTCTTCAAGCAAATGGCTTTTTTGTTTTAGTTTGTATACTCCAGGTAACAATTAATATATTACTAAATTGGTTGACAATTATTTCAATCATCAATTCATCACGGTTAATCTGATTAATCGTTTTAGCCCTAATTAGTTATGGAATAGAATGGAAAAGGTGCACTGTTTTTTAAATGTTTTGGAGATAAAAATCTAAAAAGTGTGGCTTTAATTTGCGTTTAGTACCATTAAGTCAGTATTTCGCAAGGCAACATTTTACCTCATAGAAGTTTGCTGTTGTAACATAAAATACGAAAAAGTTCAACTTGTGTCCATACTGTTAAATAGACTGTGAATCAGTGACATTAAGTCACCTCATGCTTGCTTCAGTAGATTCACCGACAATATTTTTTTGTTCTGCTACAACAGGATATTAATGCCATGGAGGAAGAAAAAGATCAGCTCCTTAAACGTGTGGAGAGGCTGAAGAGGAGGGTAAGGCAGACTGTTTGCTTTAGTAAAGCCTGGAAGGCGTTAGATTAATCGCCGAATGAAAACATCACCTCAGACATAGTATATTATCAGTTGGACTCAAGAAGCTTCTGACAAGCTGCTCAGCTGCTTCAACAAGACTGAGAAGTAACGAGGTGTTGAGTTAACGGGTCTCACTCATGGACTCTGCCAGAAGGGGAAACCTGACTCTGACAGAGGTGCCGACTTGTGTCATGAACATCGTCACATTGATAACTTGCTGCTCCCACTAGGTGGAGTCGGTGTCCAACCATCAGCGAATGTTGGAGCAGGCCAGGCAGCTGCGAGTGGAGAAGGAGAGAGAGGAGTCACTCACTCACCAGAAGCAAGAGCAGAAGAATCAGGTGAAGCCTTTAGATCACTTTAAGTTTATCTGCACTTTAAATATATCTGCATAGGACAACACAGATGTGCAGCATAGTGTTTGTTTCAGTAGTTGTACTCTAAAAGAACGTAATGCATACCACTTATATGCTTAATTTAAGAGCATCGAATCTATGTCCATTCCAGAGGTTTACAAGTTTTACAAACCGAGCAACTTATATTAATTACTTTCAGTTAAGAGAGAGAAAGAATTTATTCGCAGTAAATTTACTGATCTTTAATTTAACTTCCCTTTAAGCCAAAAATTCACTTCTAATCTGCTTCTGAAATCTACATGTCTTTAATGCGTTTTTAGGTATGTATATACATTTAGGACATTTTTTAGCTTATGTGTGACAAATATAAAGGAACTGTTCCCTTTTTTAGTGGACACCTGATAGAGGTTAGAGGTGCATTGTTTATCATTTATTTTGAAAAATGTCGTGTCATGACAGGAATTTTGATTTGTCACTGTCATGATCAATTTCAGTTTTTGGTAGTAAATAAAAACAAAGTTGATTCTTGTATTATTGCAAATGTTATTTATTTTCTATTTTCTCTCCTGTTTATTCCACAAGACCCTCAGTTGATATCAATAAAGTGTTTTCCGTTTAGTGATATTAATCTCACTTTTCTTTTTAAGTAAGTGGTGTCCTAGAGAAGCCCGTCATAAATGTAACTAAAAAACGATGACGGTATCTCGGAGATTTAACAAACTGTCACTCTACTTAGGGGTTTAAAAGCACTCTGTGGTCAGCAGTTCTGAAAACAACTCCAATTTAGCAATAGTTAATGCCGCCAACTTTCAGGTTAGATGTTGCAGTTTCTGCTTGGGTTCTGACCATTTTCTGACAGCATCAGAATGCTTTGTAATAGGGAACCATGCAACTCTCACTTTTCACCACACATTCGGTTTATGTGTTACTGATTAGGGATTAAAATGTTTTTTTGAGGACACTTCCTGTCAAACTACTGAAACTCTGTAACATTGTCTGTACTTAGTTTTCTCACACTATGTCATTTGACCCTAAACAAAAACAACTTCAAGTTATTGCTGCACAAGTTAAAATACTTTTACAGCACCTGCAGTCAAAGTTCTCTTCACAATTTGGCGTCAAGAACATACAACAAAATCAAATTTGTACCAGATAAAATGTCCTCATAAATAGCAACCACAGTTTCTTTGTGATTTAAACAGTAAAAATATTAAGCAAGTGAACTGATCCTGCTTATTAGAGGCCCAGTTCACTTGCACTGGGTCTCTAATAAGCAGCCACACATTACATGTAATCTTAAGTAATCTATACTTAAGATTACATTTCCAGATAAAACATTAACATTGTTATCTGTATCTGTATCCTTTTTTTTTGGGTGGGTGGGGATCAAACCCTTTTTTTTTTTTTTTTTTTTTTTTTTTTTTTGCTCAGAAAAATTTGTTTAAAAATTACATATATGCTTCAAAACCCAGCGGAAAACCCAGCTGATATTTATTTATGTTTCATTCTCTCAAGAATTTTTGGTTATCTGGCTCCAAAACATGATATATTCCTCTTAAAGTAAAATAAACTATAATAGTTCCATAATACACACAGAGGTCCAATCATGCTCTCTTCTCATAAGCAGTAGATTTATACGCAAGTCATAATATTTAAAATATAATTTATCTGAGAGCCTGTTGTGTTTTGCCTTCGCAGTGGACTGATTTATTTGGAATTTGAAAGGGGAAAATGCATTCAGTTCATTCAGCAGCATCCGACCTATTGCTGCTGCTCATTATTTTTGTG
Source organism: Brachyrhaphis roseni (assembly GCA_903066815.1). NCBI lineage: Eukaryota > Metazoa > Chordata > Actinopteri > Cyprinodontiformes > Poeciliidae > Brachyrhaphis > Brachyrhaphis roseni. The sequence goes on from CAEFZY010074213.1 coordinate 13,062, forward strand.
TAACCAGCTGTTTCAGGCCGAGCAGAGACTCCTGAGGTTACAGCAACAGTTGAAGGATTTGCGTCAAGCAGCGGCGGACGCCCACCCAGAGAGTGAGTAGCCCTGTGATCCCACCGTCTGTGGGAGCTGGGCGGGGTGTATGAGACAGACGGGTATCTCTCAACTCCATCCCACTCCCTCCCATCCATCGATCCATCCATCCATCCATCCATCCATCCATCCATCCATCCATCCATCCATCCATCCATCCATCCATTCATTCATTTATTCATTCATTCACAGTTTCTAAACTGACCTGGCTGAGAGCAATAATTAAGCCAAAATTGTACAAAAAATTAATATATTTTGCATTTGATTTAGAAAAACTTTTGTTTTTCTAAATGAAAAAAAAACCCAAAGCTCTTCTCACAACATAGCTTTAGCTTCACCTGGTCCAAATTCAGTAAAAACAAAAACTCCTATTGAGTGACCTTTGACCCCAACTCTAATCCAAAATATGGGTTAGTTCTACCCTGTGCTGACGTTAAGTCAAGCTGAAAGGATTGGGTTTTTCACATGTTGATATGATAGTTTTTGGGGGTTTTTTTAGCTCCAGATGCATCCTTTGCTACAAATGATCAAGTGTTCACTACAGGAATGTAATGTTATTGCATTTTAGGCAACCGCATGTTTATTTTTTTTTTCATTTAAAATGGAAATTAACTATTTGTTTATTCACATCTTTTAATGCTGAGTTGAGTTTGACTTTATTTGAACGCAGTGTTACAAAAGATTAAACAAAGTATTGTATTGTATTTCTAATACTGTATAAAAATTAGAAATCAGATTAATACCCAAAAAATAATGTAGAGCTGAACAATTATTTTAATGATTGATTAATCTTTTGATTATTCTGACGATTGATCAATAACTAAAACAGTCGTTTTGTTGCAGCCCTTTTATTTTTCGAATGACCAAATGCCAGGAAGGCTCTAAAGTGTTAAAAATCAAACCTCTGTATCTTTCAGGCTTGATGAAGCGACTTGAAGAAGAAATAAAGATTAACTCCTACATGGTCACCGAAAAACTCCCCAAAGAACTGGAGGGCCTGAGGCGCACAGTGCAGTACATGCAGAAAGTATCGTCAGAGCCTGCAATGGGCCAGGCTGATATGCAGGAGATGGAGGGCAAGGTCTGCACCTGCATGTGACTTCTAATGGCTTTAAGGCTTCAACATGCTGATGTAGTCAATACTGAACTTTCTCTAACGTTCACTGTCGCAGATTAAAGAAGTCGACTCTCAGATAAATCAGCTGATTGAGAAGAAGATGATGAGAAATGATCCCATGGACGACAAACTGACCCTCTATAGGCAACAGGTGCGTTTTTTAGATGTCTTTTATTTTTGGTCTATTTTGTTCCAGTGGATTGTTACTTTACAGTTAAATGTTATAAAATATCCCATCTGTAAAGGTTCTCTTCAGAAAAAATATCAGTCATTCATATGCTTTTAAAATCTGGTAAGTTATACACTGGGTTACAAAAAAATATTTTTTGGAAGTTGTCTGTTTTTAAGTGGACTATTTTGCACCACTGAATCCAAAAATGGCATCCATTTTTCTCAATCAGAAAAATGGATTTATTCTAATTTGATTTACAGAAATCCGGTCTTCTGACTAAATCGATTACATTTTTGTGACATTATCAGTTCATTTCTGTTAATTCTCATCCAAAAAAGGTTTTAGGAGGAAAAAAACCTTGTTTTCTAACAGAGTGTATTAATTAAATGTTACAAACTTGGATTTCTGTAAATTGAATAATAAACAGTGATCAGGGTAAGTACATGTGATTTGAACATTATGTCTCTGTCCATTTTCTGTCCTGATGGAGTCTCTCCTCCTGCTCGTCACTCATCGATCAGATTCTCAGGAAACCAATCCAGATGTGAAAACAAGTCCTGCATTTTGATGCTCATGTTGCTCCATAGTTCAGAAAGTTGATGTGATTGAGTAAAGCCAATGTGATTTTTGGATTCAGCTCATCAAAATGACCCTAAAACAGTTGAAAAACCCCATACAAGTTTTTGGCTGTTGACCAGTGTTATTGGTAAAATTTTTAATAAAGTTTATTTCTTTGTTTCTTCTTGTTTTCAGTGTTGTGACAACTATCAGATCATTTCAAAATTCAATATATTCTTTTCAGTTACAGCATAACAAAATCATTTCCTATAATTTATTCTTGAATTTTATTCTTAGAGCTTAGGTGTTATTCTATACCTGTAGTGTGATGCTATAGCTAGCTTGTATTGTAGACCTGTTTTTCCTCCAAATAAAGCCAGTCATGGTTAGTACACCATTACTGAATGAAAATATCCAATACAGTAAATTTTGCCCCTTCATCTCTTCAGGTTTTTGTAGTTTTGGTTGATTTGTATGTTTCTTGTTAGCTTGGAGACATAGCAAACTGGTTTCCTTCATAAGAATTTAAAAGCGCTATGTGCTACAGTGTACAATAGAGACTATATTAATTTAACTTATATTTTATTAACATTCAGGTTCCAATATTGCAATTTCTGCTCAGCCTCTGACTTGTATAGTTATTCTAATCTGAATAGTCTTCCAGTTCATCTATGGTTAATTTTCTCACAAGAAGTTGTCCTCTGAAAGTCCAGTCAAGCTAAAGCTACAAAAAGTGTTTTCTTACCTGATGAACATTATTCTTAGAAACAACACTTGTAGTCGGTTTACTCCCTGCTCGACCTGCACAGGTTGTCCTTTCCCTTAAATTCAAGAATTCTATTGTTTCCATATCAGTGTTTACTTCCACTGAGCTCATGTTTCCTGAGTAGCTCATGTTTTGCTTCCAAAAACATGCTAGCCATATCCTTTTTTTTTTTTGTGTCAATCACAAGCTATCATGCAGCCTATTTAACGGCCCAACGGTGGTTTTGACAACGGCAACAGAGAGCGACAGGCTTGAACGCAGCGTCACCATCAGAAGGCTCTTTCTATTTCTGAAAAGTCTATTTTAGAATTACTTATCTGCCAAGGAAACCAATGGAAAAATTAACTCTTATTTATTTTTGTCATTATTTTTAGGGGGTTTGGGTGCAGGGATTGTTTGGGGACAAATTGACCCAGAGTTTGAAAAGCTTCTAAATAAAAACCTCTGTTTGACTCCATGTAAACTCTGTGTTATGTTTGTTTATCTGTTGCAACATGTCTCTCGTAGGCTTCTATCATCATTCGAAAGAAGGAGTCAAAGGCAGAGGAGCTCCAGGAAGCGAGGGAGGAGCTGGCCGCCGCGGAGAGGGAGCTGAAGCAGAGGAGCAGCCAGGGACAAGGCTCAAATGGGGAAGAAGTAATCCGCGGTGACGAGGTAAACGGTTCTGTCAGTTGCAGCCGTCACAGCGTGACGCAATCAGTCAAAGATGGGGCTTCTCCCGAGTTTCAGCGAAGCTGCATCGATTATTCCAGGCTGGACGTCTGGGAATGTTTCTGTCGGAAACCAAAAGGCGAAAAGGACATTTCACTTTCAGCTTTATCAAAGTACGTTGAAGAAGATTAGTAAAGCAGTGAAAACTCGAGAGGCTATTTCTGTCCTTATCCAAACACAGACAGGCTCACTGTCAAATGTTACTTATCCCTTTCTTTTTTTCCCACTCTACCCCCACATTCCCATGTAAGCCATAAATAGAGCACAAAAGGGAGAATATCCAGAACAAGGAACTGTGCTGGACAAACTTCCTGAGAGTTGGCCTTTTTCCTTTATCTCCACTCTAACAAATCTTCTGTCCAAGTCATCTCTGACTAGTGAAGCGGAGCTGGGTTACAGAAACAGTCTTTATTAATATTTTATGTTGAGGATGTACCCGCTAACACCTCATGTTGCGTAGCCTGCTAGCATGGTCTCTTTTAAACGTTCATGACAAGTATGTCCGAAAGTCTTTGCACACAGTTAAAGAGCTGACCGTACGTGGTTCTGTGTAAGGGCAGAAATGCTGATGGTTTTTAGTGGGGCAGCGTTTGACACGTACGTGGCTGCGGGATGAGAACTGTGGTTTCTGCAGAGGTGAGTTTCAAAACTTGGCTTTACAAGGTAAGCAACAGTAAGACTTTTACTGTTGCACATCAGTTATAGAAACAGTGAAATATCAGTGGAAAAATTACTTTGAGCATGTTTATTCTGCTCAGGAAGAGGAGGGGAAAGTTGTCCACCTAGCAAAAAACCCTTTTGTGACTGAAAAAATGAGATTAGATGGTCTAGAAAATGTAGGGCTTTTTTTAAAGCTGCAGTATGTGACTATTATTAAAAAATACATGTTTTTTACATATTTGTTCAAACTATCACCATGTTATGACAGTTTGTTATGAGACAGATAATCTGTGAAAAGATTGATCTCCTACACTTCCTCTCTTTTTATTTTATTTTTTTAAGAAATGCAAAGCACCCAACCAAAATCAACCAATCAGAGGCAGGAGGAGGTGCTTAGCACTTTCAGTCATGTTTCTGTGCATGACTGACATGCTAATGACTGACATGCTAATGGCAAATATGCTAATGGCGCAGAAACAAAACTGTTTATCTGCGTCATTGGTGGCCGTGCTAACTAGCCTAGCATTCACGACATACACTGCTAGATGCAGCACTGCAGTTAGCAAACGAGTATCTTCAAAGAGTTGGTGGATGTTGTTGCTGGGGGCAGGAAGGATCATCTCTGGTATCAATCATTCTTCAAAGACAGTGTTGCTGTCATGACATGCTAACACTTAAATATCCCTGTTGCAGACACAATATCCCACAATCACAAGTC